>QLON01001047.1:0-48354 GCA_003313675.1 Termitomyces heimii
CAGCGGCCACCCCTGCTCCCAAGAAACACAGCGTGCCCTCCACAGCACTGACATGGAACATCGCTTATGGTTGAGGTGGCACACCTTACACATGGCCGTGTCCTGGTGAGACGAGGGGCCTGGGACCTCAAATAGACAGGAGACCTGTTGCCAGGCGCAGTGCTTGCACTGTGCCAAAATCAGCAAAGAGACCCGGAGCTTGAGAACTCTCCGGGACCTCGGAAATGGCCCCTATTGCCATCCCAGAATGACAGAAACAAGGGGCGGACAGCCTAGGGCGGAGAGGGGGTTGGACAGTTTTTCGTGCAAAGGTAGGCGCAGGGCAACTTGGTTGGGGCTCTGGGGGGACACCAGGGCCTGCATCGGGAGCAGGCTCTGGGGGCTGGCTGAGACCTGCCTCCAGGGCAAAATTATGGCATAGTTCTGGAAAAGGAAGGTCAGTCAGAGTAAATAGTTAACGTGGCGACACTCACGTTGAACAAGCACGGCCATATGCGCTCGGTACCACATGTCCCAGGCCTCTCATGCGACCAGGGGGGCCACTTCATTAGTCACCGGGGGCATTGGGGAATGCGTCAATGTGCATGACATGATTGAGCTGATAGTAAAAATTTTTTTTTTCAATATGTGGCAGGTCAGGTGCCAGATCCCATGACTAGACCCCAGACCAAACCACCAGTTATGCACGCCTTGGAGGGTCTTGGCACTGAGAGGAGGGTGATGTCACGACCCCTTCCAGAGTCCCCCAGGAACAACCCCGGAACCCCACCCGGGACCTTTTCCACAACACGCCCCACCCCCACAACTACCGATGCCGCCATTAACTCACATCACAACCGCCATCAGCCAACCCCCTGAGAACCCTGCTTCATGGACCCTAGGATTGACTGCCATCAACCACAGGATCATGCTACCTGCTTCCAGCCATCATGCATCACGATCTCCCTGCGCCAATTGATTGTGCACCCCACATGCGTGATCCCAGTATACAGTCCCAGCCCGCTACTCAATGCCTTCCAGAAACCATCCCAGACACCCCAGAACCCTGAGACCCGACCCCGTAGTACTTATAACATAGTTCACTGCTGTATTTGCTAGTCTTGATATTACCTGAATTGTTGCATGCCCTTTGTTTGACTGGTATGCATTGACTGGCATACTTTGACTGGCATGCTGGAATAATTGTGTGCTCTAAGTTTGGTATGCACTTTGTGACTCTTAATTTACTAACCGGGTCTTGTCTTAGAACCTCCAGTTCTGACTCGACCTCCGCCAACTCTCAACCCCTACAAAACACCTGAAACCCCCGGATCAAGTTCCATTTCCCCGGAACCACCCTCCCTGTCTGCGTCTTGAATCCTGGAGCCTTAACCCCAGAGTTCCAGATGCCCGGGTATTCGTAGATTAAGTCCGCCTTGTAAGGGTGTTGCTTTTCCAGAAAGCCCCCGAATCAGTGGAACCTGACAATAATTCTCAGAGAGGAAGGCTCAAGAAGGAATATTTCCCTCCTGTAGTGATGCCAATAATACTTCATACTCCTTAGATACTAAAGAATATTCCTATTGCTCCAGAACTTTATAATAAGATCTGTAAAATGATAAAGCAGAAGATTGAGGCAGGAGTTTATAAACCTTCCAATTCTTCATACTACTCTCAGTAGTTTATATATTGAAGAAGGATGGTGAGCATTTGAGAATAGTCCACAGTTTAGATACTTAGGTTTGCCTTCAGCAACTGAGAAGTTGGCTGGTCACTTTGCAGAACATGCTTGTATAAGTATCTTTTATTTGTATGTGGAATATGATGAAAGAGTATTAGATGTGAGCTCAAGGAATTACACCATCTTTCAGGCATCTTTTAATGCTTTAACATTGGTTACTATCCCAATGGGCTAGACTATTTCAGTACCTATCTTTTATGATAATATTACTTTCATCTTGAAAAATAATAATGCAAAATTAAGTTATTTAGATTTGTCTGAATAGAGTCAATCACAAATAAACCAGCTTTCACTACATTCTGGGGCTAAATTACACTTCACAAAGTACTTTTATAAAATATATAGGTGGGTAATAGACTTTATTGGTTTTCAGTCAATGCAACCTCAGTCATACTAAAAGAAGGTCTAAAAAGCATATCAAACTATTGATCTAAAGTATACTATTGCCTTGGGCCTAAGATATCTACTCCCTGGGGATTCTGAGCATAGGCAGGCAATTAGCAATATGCTAAATATTACAAAATGCCCTTTATTTATATTATTTCCCCTTCCTATAATGCATGACATTTTCCAGTTATTCTGAGCTATTTTCCAGCTATTGGGCTCCCATTTTTTAGTCCTGAGACTTGGTATAAATTTTTCTGCTCTAATTCCATAAATTGTTCATATTTCTCTCAATTCTTTATTAAATGCATTTAGATTTTTTCCATCAAGTGAGGATTAATCAAACACTTTCAACTATATCAAATACAATAGAGTTTAGGGGCTGTTTTATTAAGATATCAGTATATCAAAATGATACCCAACATGTAGGAGTTTATATATATTTCCACTAAGATATGCTTATTTTATTATCAAGGTGTGATGCTAAATTAATGGCCTTGCACAGCCACAATGATTATCTTATCAATTTATGCAATCATATCTCTGATGATGTCATCAGATCTGCAGTGATTGCCTTGATTTGTCATTAGTGCACTAACTAATAGCTCTATCAAGAATACTTAATGTTTATATAAAATAAATCACTTAATCTCCAGAATCTAAGCATAGTCACATGATTATAGTCACATGATAGATCTGGGTATGCATTGAATCAAAATACTGATAAGCTAATTTCATAAGGCTAATCTAACCTGAGTTAAAGAGGGAATTTTAAGGTAGTTTTAGCTATATTATTTGCTTACAATTTCTAGCAGAAGTCTGTTTTTATTCAGACTTTCTGATGATTAATAGCTTTGTCATATCTCACAGTTTGAGACTAACATATCAGTACTCCTTCAGCCCCTGAACCAATTCTGGGCTTTATCAATATAACCATGGCCTTCAGCAAAGGTGTGGCAGAAATTAACTTGAGGTAAAGTGATATAGTGCAGAAAGACTGAGGAAAGTCTCAAAAGAAATTCTTTCCTTTTCTGTAATAGTTATCTATTAATAGGTACCTAATTTCCCTTCCTAGATTTGTGAGAATGATTCAAAGAGCTTGGTGAAAGTTGAATCTTTAATGAATTTAAAAGACAAGAGTTATGCCTATAACTATCCTTGTGTATTCAGTGAATCCTAGAATCCTTGGGCTTCTCTGGAAAGTATTGATAGAATTTTCAGAGGGCATCAAGAGCATTTGCAAGGTAGCTTCAAGGTTTACAAGTGTCATCTTCTAAGTTATAACTTATCTATCTAATCTAGTATATTACCCATCTTTAATAATGGTGGAAGTTTAGTATCTTATCTACCTTGTAGTAGAGTTCTCTGGCTACTTCTACAAGAAGAGGGGGCTCACTCTGGCATTGTGGAAAGGTATTAGAATTGTATTTGGTTAAGAGGTGGATAAGGAAGACAGAGTGAATGCCCTTTATACTTGAAGGTAGGTTAAGCTTTTTTTATTTTAAAAAGGTCCAAGGTGCTTGTAGTCAAGTTTGAGCAAGGATTATCAAGTTTTAATATTCTGATGTTCAAGCCAAATGCAGGTGCCTACAAGCCAATCTGGAGTTAGTTCTTGCTTTGAGTTTGCCTATTTGCTGTATATCTGATGATATATCTGTTTTAACAATGAGACAAGATAAAGCTATTGATTATCAAAAAGTCTGAATAAAATAGACTTCTGCTGAAAACCATAGGCAAATGATATAGCTAGAACCACCTTAAAATTTCCTCTCCAACCCAGGTTAGATCAGCCTTATTAGTGGCCTAAGTATTGAGAAATCAGCTTATCAGTATTTTGATCTAATGTACACCCAAATCAATCATGTGACTATAATCGGGTGACATGTGCACCAAAGTTAGTTATGTGATCATGATCATGTGACTATGCTCAGGTTTTTGAAGATTAGATGATTTATCTCTAGAAAAGCATTATACCTTGTCAATAAAATAGGCATATTTCAGCAAGAATATATGTGAACTCCTACATATTGGGTATCATTTTGATTGCTTAATCAATCTGCACACAGTGGGAGTTGTCTGAAGGCATTCTGTGATGAACTAATAGAGGGACCAGCAATTTGATGAGAAAAGCTAAATTTAGTTATTGAGAAAAATTGAGCAGGCCTCAGTAAAATGCTTATATCTCAATAAAATAACCACCAAACTCTATTGTGTTTAATATCATTGGAAAGTATAACCCATCCACACCTGATAAAAAAGGTTTGAAGGCATTTGAAGAAGAAATGAGGGAGATATTAGTGATTTATAAAATTAGAGCACCAAAAACATTGGAGGACTCTCTTTTAGCCAGGAAAATCTATAACAAGTCTCTTAGGACTGGAAAATGGAGGCCCAATAACTAGGAAATGACTTAGAATAATTGGAAAATGTCATGCATCATAGAGAGGGGAAATAACATAAATAGAGGAGAATTCTATAACATTTAGCAGGTTGCTGATTACCCATGCTCAAAATCCCCAGGGAGTGGATATCTTAGACCCAAGGCAATAGTATACTTTAGGTCAATAGTTTAATATGCTTTTTGGACCTTTTTTTAGTGTGAATAAGGTTGCATTGACTGAAAAATCAATAAACTCTATTATTCACCTATATAGTTTATAAAAGTACTTTGTAAAGTGTAATTTAGCCCCAGAACTTAGTGAAAGCTGGTTCATTTATGATTGCCTCTATTTAGACTAATCCAAATAACCTAATTTTGCATTACTGATTAGCAGTCTCAATCTCTGCCTGAAGATAGTCTTGTAGGACTCAGAAATTATAGGCAACCTCATGAGCAGTGTGTAAAGAGATATTTTGCAAAGAGATGATGAGTTGAGGGTTGTAGCCCTTGTTAGCAAAGAAGGAAAAGACTTTTGTGGTCAAGTGAGGTATATTATTATAGGTAAATTCTGCAATAGAGAGCTTAGCACACCAATTGTTCTGAAAGTAGTTTATATATGGAGGTATTGCTCCAAGGTCTAGTTAACCCATTTAGTCTATCCATTAGTCTCCAAGTGGTAAGCAGTAGAGAGGGCTAATTTAAAATTTGATATTTAGAATATAACAGAGTGATTGCCAGAATTTGGAAATAAATAGAGCTCCACAGTTGAAAACAATATCATTGAGGAGCCTATGCTTCAAAAAAAATGTATTAGATAAAGAGCTAAGTGAGTTCTAGAGCATTATTGATAGTGTAACAAGGGATGAAAACTGCTTGCTTTGTAAAGTGGCAGACTACTACAAGAATTGTATCATAGCTGTTGAAGTCTGGCAACTCTATGATATGATCCATGGAGAGAGAGGACTAGGGCTGTTTGCTAATTAGTAATGGTTTGAGGAGCTTGAAAGGCCAGTAATAGAGTATCTTGGCACAGTGATAGGCATAGCAAGAACATATATATTGAATAATGTCCTTCTTTGCCCTGGGCTAAAAGAACATCTGATTAATAAATAAGAGGGTCTTTTTAATACTGGAGTGGCCACACAACTTGTGATCATGGTTCTGCCATAGTATGTCAAGGCAGAGTTTTTAGTCAGGTGAGAGAGTGAAGGAAAGGAAAGTGGGTGTATCATCCATGAGTTTCTCTAGCATATTCTAGTAGTTATGCTTGCAGAAGTATAAGTCAGTTGGGGCACTTTGAATCTGATTCAAGAGCAATTCTTTATTAAATAATAATATGGCATTAATCTGTTCAGTAAAAAGAACTATACAGTGGTTGAAGGCATTTTAATGTGCTTCAAAGGACTTCTTTAGATATATATCAGGGTGCCTAGTAAGAGCATTAGGCTTTGCACCAAGTCATCCAGATCAATAGTTGATAGTAAAGTCATACTCAGACAGTATCTCAGATTATTAGGCCTGTTTCTAACTAAGTTGCTTTATGGTGGTAAAGTACTGCAAATTATTGTACTTAGAGTAGACTTTGTAATATTGGGCTCCTTCAAAGTAGGTGCATCATTGTTTCTACAATTATAAGAAGCTCCTTATTATAGATGTTGTAATTGAGCTTGGCAGAAATCATAAACTAAGTGTAAAAGGTAATGGAGTGCAAGTTCTTACTATCAAAGTCCATTTGCAACAGTATGCTAGCAATGATGTAGTCTGAAGCATTGCAATCAAGAATGATAGGTAGCATTAAATTAAAACGTTGAAGGATGGGGATAGAGATGAATGCCCTTTTTAGGAGTTCAAAAATACTTTGACAGTCAGAGTCCCAATTCCAGGGGTGGTCCTTTTGGGTTAGGCAGTTAAGGTATTTGGTGATGCTGGAGTAGTTGTTGATGAACCACCTATAGAAGTTAGCAAAATCTAGAAAGGATTGTATCTCCTTAACATTCAACCAGGAGGGTATTGCTTTGACTTTGGCTGGATTCATTTGGACTTTATTAGGAAATACAATAATGCCAAAGTATTTGACTTTGATGGTGTGAAATGTGCACTTTTCAGATTTAGCATGCAGGTTATACCTCTAAAGTCATTTCCAAGATGCATTGGATATGCTCTGTGAGTGAGTCAGAGAAGATTAAGATGTCATTCAGATATACAATGATGAAAACATTATTCATGTTGTGGAAGATATTGTTTATAAAATATTGGAATATAGCAGGGAATTAGTCATTCCAAAGAGCATAATGAGGTACTCAAAAAGACTATACCATATTCTAAATACTGTCTTCCATTTGTGTTCTAGAGCTATCCCAGACATTGTTATATCTAGACTAGAGATCAATCTTCATGTAAACTTTGACACTGCAGAAGCAGTTGATGAGATTGCTAATGAGGAGGGAATAGCAGTTCTTCTTAGTAATCTGGTTTAATTCATGGTAGTTAGTACAAAGTTGGAGAGATTCACCTCCTTCTTTTTTGCAAAGAGAATAGGAGCACCTGCAAAAGAGGTTGAGGATTATATAAATCCATTTTCAAGCATGTTGTTAAGGTATTCCTTCAGGGCCTGGAGTTTTACCTTTGATATGTTGTAAATCTTGCCAAAAGGAGGCATCTTACCATCTTCCAATTTGATTTGGTGATTGTAGTAGTAATGCAGAGGTAGTTCTTTAGCACTGCCTTTGGAGAATACATTGGCAAATTTATAGTATTTAGGTGGTATAATCCCTTATAAAATTTATTCTTTTATTTTTGGTTCTGTTGCTACTCAGTTGGATTGAAGGTGTCCCTTAGGAAGACTGAGAGAGATGTGGAGTTGGTAAGCATCAGCTCTTAATTGGATAAGTCATGCAAAAGGCATAGCACTGATGAAGCAGATATTGAATTTGCCAAATATTACATGTAGTCATTTAGGAATTATTAAAGATGGGGATGAGCCAAGAGACTTTGACTAGAGTTATGGGTAGCCTTTGTACTTATTTTTTGAAGAATGTTGGATGGAAATGTTGGTAGTGGAATAAGTGAGGTAGAGTTTTAGTCATATTGATTTTTATCATGATAGTATCTTTACCTATCCTTTTTTGGTCTTAAAAAATAAGGATTGCTTAGTTTTGGGCCATCAGCAGTCTGAGTCAGTTAGGGTTGGATTTGTTCTTGGGGGTCAGATTATAATGAGAATTAAGGGAAATTATGGTGGCCAGTTATGTTTCTCTGATATTAAATGTCATACTTATGGCCCTTCAGTTAATGTCAGGATTTATAGTCTAGAGCCATAATAATCTTAAAATAAGAAGAGTAGCAAGATGTAGCTGGATTAAGTAGAGATCAATAGGAAAGCTTAGTCTGTTGGCGAGCATAAGTTTGTTATTATAGTAATATGTGATAAGTTTAGAGAAGGTGGATTGGCTATTAATGAGTTGAACCTTGGTGGGTTTTTTCAGGTCCTTGCCTAGAAATGCTAAGTTATAGCTAATAAGTATTCTAGTAGCATCACTGTTAATTAAGGCTGAGTGAGTTTCATCAGTGGATTGAAATATAATGTTAATAACAAATAATCTAGCAGAGTTAGAGTGCAGGCATCTTATAGTTCCCAAAGCTTTATCAGAGCTATTAAAAGCTGACTTGGGGTCAGAAACATGGAAGTTGACTGAGAGATGCAAGGAGAATAAGTTTCAGCTGAGGGTCATTTTTAAGTAGCACCAATCAATCTTGGGATTGATGTTGCAGAGCCACAGGAGTCTTATGATGAGAAGAAAACTCTTGTGCAGTTTTGTTACTAATATCTGGAGCTTTTTGCTAGTTCCATCTTTAAAAGTTAGTAAGATGTAGGAATAATGAGTAATGTTCCCTGCATAGAAGACTTTGCTATCAAAGAGGCAGAGCTAGATGGGGTTAAGAAGGTGTACAAAGAGGAGTTCTATGTCTAAAGCTCAGGCTTCATTGACAAAATTGTTGGTAGCACTACTATTAATTAATATTGGAATAGATTTGGATGTTTAAGAAAGAGAGACATAAAGGAGGAAGAGCTGGGAAGCTCAGAAAGAGAGGTATACCATGTGGGTATTTGGAGCCCTACTAATGCACATAAGTAAGTGTCTAGTATGAAGACTTTGGAGTCAATACCACAATTCAGCATATCTTTAAAGTCTGCTAAATTACTATTTTGTTTTCTGTATATTGGAACTCAAACTCATCCCTGTCAATGATCCAGGCCATGCAGCCTGAAGCACTGTTGAAGCTGACTATATCAAAGGCATAGACTGATTTCAAAGAGAATGAGACAGTAATAACTAGAGTCTTAATTTAGTAATTGGTAAAACTAAAGAATTAAAAGACTCCTATTTCAAAAAATATACTGTATAGTAATCACATGTTACTGCTTATGTAAGTGGGCTTCCTGGACCTCAGCTAATAGTTGCAACACTTCCATCTGACAAAATGCTTATATGAGTCACACTATAGGAGAATTCTCCTACTTTTCTCATCTTTTAACAAAGATTATCAATAGTATTATATTTGAGAATTTTTGTAAGTAAATTGGCAACTGTCTCTTCTGTAGGAATATAGATTGGTTTAAGCTTTCCATCTTCAATGGCTTGGCATAACCAGAATTAATGGAAGTCAAGATGCTTGAGATGACCCATATATTTTGGATATTTAAAAACTGAAATAGCAGATTGATTGTCAATATAGAGACTTGATGTAGCAGACTGAGGCATGCTAATGTTTGCAAGAAAGTTCTACAGCCAACACAGCTTATAACCTGTTTTGCTAGTAGCTACAAACTTAGCTTTGGTGCTTGACAGTATAATAATAGTCTGCAATTTTAACATTCAGCTAATAGCACCACTAGCAACCATGAGCATAAATTCTGAGGTGAAGCAGCTGTTATCAGGATTGTCTCCATGATCAGCATCAATGTAAGCAAGAAAATAAGAAGATGACTGGGTGGCAGAGGCTGAGTATTTGATCTTATAATCAAGCATACTCTAAATATAGTGCATAAAGTGCTTGATTGCCTTCTAGTAGATTGGACCAGAGTTCACATTAAAACAGCATAGTAAGCTAATAGCAAATGCAATGTCTAGGCATATGCACATAGCAAGATAAAAGAAAGCTCTAGTTGCTTGTACATAAGAAATTAAGCACATTTTCTTGATTTTCTCAGGAGAAAATGGGCAACCAGCCTTAAAAAGGCAAATACCTAGATCAAGAGGGATGGCTACAGCTTTACAGTCAATTATATTGAAACAAGAGAGAATTTGGATAATATAAGACTTCTGGTTAATTTATAACTTGTAGTTGAGTTTATCTCTAGTAACAATAATACCTAAAAAACCTGTAGTGTGACTGAAGTGCCAAAGTGTAAAATGCTATTAAAGTTGCAAGATGATCTTGAGAATGGTGGGTTTTAATTTTGAAGCTAGAGTTATGTTGTTATTGTGAATGGAAATAATTATTCAGACACCATTATATAGATAGATATATATATATAAATCTGAAGTTATTTACATAAAATTAATGTTTAATAGGATACTATGCAGCTTCTTGTTTTACAAGTTGGCACCTTGCTTTAAGCTATATAGCCCTTTTTTGAGCTTGGCACAGGGTGGACCTTTGCTAAGTTGCTGCCAAATGTCTGGTGAAATGTTTTTAGAGAACATGTCTAAGAATTTTATATAAAGCTTAGCATTAACAATATCATGGAGAATGGCAAAGGAAATATTGATGAATTTGAGTTATAAGTCTTTCACTGCAGCTAGAGCAAGAATTATATGAATGGCAGCCTAGTAAGCAGTGGAGGCATAGGTTTCATTAAAGTTTACTCTAAGATATTGGCTAAAGCTCTAAGCAACAATGCAGGCCTTGTCACAACTCCTCTCCTTCAGAACCCCCCCAGGACAGCCTTGGAGCCCCATCTGAGGCCCTCTTTTGTCAACCCCACAATGCATCCTGCCCTTATAGCTGCCAATGCTGCCATCACACACATCAAAACTGCTATCAGCCAGCCTCCTTGGAAACCCTGCATCATGGACCCCAGAATCAATCACTGTAGATGATTGAATCATGTGACCTGCTTCTGGCCATCATGCATTATAGCTTCCTCTGCACCAATTAATTGCATGCTCCACATGTGCAATCCAAGTATACAGTCTCTGCCTACTACTCAATGCCTTCTGGAGCCTATCCCAGACACCCCAGAATCCCAAGACTCAGCCTCATAGTACTTATAGTGTAGTTCCCCATTATATTCACTAGTCTTGATATTAACTTGAATTGTTGCATGCCCTCTTGCTTAACTAGTATGCACTGGCTGGCATGCTTTGACTGACATGCCTGAATAATTGCATGCTCTAAGTTTGGTATGCACTTTGCAACTTATAATTTGTTAACTCAGTCTCATTTTAGAATCCCCAATTTCAACTCAACCAATTCCCAACCTTCAGCCTCTAAAATACCTGAAGCCTTGAGTCAAGTTTCATTTCCTGGGACCATCTCTTATCCACATCTTGAGCCCCAGAGTCCTAGTCCCAGAGCTCCAGACATCCAAGTATCTGTAGATCAAGTCCACCTTGTAAGGATGCTGCTTTTCCAGAAAGCCCCCAACTCAGTGGAACCTGATAGGCCTTAAACTAGTCAATAATGCTGTTAAGCAAGTGTTTGACCTTAAATACCCAATGTAAACTGATCATGTAATAATTAGGAAGCAAGTAGACTGCATGCTAAGTACTATTGTTCTTAAGAGAATTCATCTCTTTATACATAGCCTAATATTTATCAGCAGCATTCTTGCTAGATATTGCTTACTAGAAAGAATAGGAATTGATGTCATGAGCTTTCACCTTTTATGCCATATAAAGCATACTATATGCAGTTGCATTTACACTAGAGTCCACAAAGGCACAACTAGCTTGAAGTAGGGCTTTATTTAAGAAAACATTTAGAGCAAAGTCTATCTTTTGCTTCTCATATATATTAATGTTACCCACATTGAAGTCTTATAGAGGCTGCTTAAACTAATCTTTGGAGTAGGAAGAAGGCAGTGGAGGCAGCAGTGGCTTATATATCAGAAGTGATTCATGGTTTTTTTCAGTGCTGCAATGCATCATAATATTTAGCATTAGTGCATTGAGCTTGGAAGTGAATGTACTAACTAGGCTCTCATAGAAGGGGGGGAAAGAGGCTGAAGCTGTGTGTGCAGTGCAACTCTCACTCAATTAGAGTCATTCTTTGTATTGCTAAGTAAAAGCATCAGCAGGCTGTCATTAAAAATAGGATCTAAGTTAGTGAATTTAATAGAGGTGAAAATAGTTGGTGATGGCATACATCTAGAAAAGTACATGTAATCAAAGTCATATAGTTTAGGCTTGTCAAGGATAGGAAAGTTATCTCTGAATAGTAAAGGTGGCAAATTTAGAGAAAAAAGGCCTGTAAAGCATATCTCATTGAATATGACATCACATGAGATAATAATCTTCATAATATTTAGTATGTAAACTTTTTAACCAACATAATTGTTAGGATATTTTATAAAAATGCTTAGCATAGTGTGGCCACTTAACCCCTTTTATTTATTTCATCTGATAAGTACAAATGCAGCACATTCAAACACTTAGAGGTATCTAATGCATAGCTTTTAGCCTTTATAGGCCTTGAAGGGAGTCAAATTGCATAATAAGGCTAAAGTAGGGCAGCAATTATATACATAGTGGTATCTACTTAATATATAAGTTCAAAGCTTTTAGGCAGGTTAGCTTTAGCAAGCATAGAGATTACAGCCTCTTTAATTATCCTATTAAATTACTTGGCTATATTAAGGTTCTTAATTAAATTCTCTCTTATAAGCTACTCAAAATAATCTGCCCTGAAGTAGCACATCCTTTGATGCAGGAGTGCATGGTCAATGGCTATTGAGAAGGTTGAGCCAGCTTGCATGATGCTTGCAATCAAAGTTGTTGGCAAGGATATAACTATGTCTCCATCAAAATATAAAACAAGTGTGTCATTAATGGTTATCATGAATATTAGTTCATTTTCAATATTAAAGAACACTTTTTGTGTTTAAAATATAACTGTGAACCTTTAATGCACATTTAATGCACAGAGAGCATAGTGATGAAAAGCAAATTGTTTGCAAGGTCTGATATAAACAGTATATTTATAATAATCACATTATTAAGAGGTTTTCTATTATATCCCT
This sequence comes from Termitomyces heimii, assembly GCA_003313675.1. Classification (NCBI taxonomy): domain Eukaryota; kingdom Fungi; phylum Basidiomycota; class Agaricomycetes; order Agaricales; family Lyophyllaceae; genus Termitomyces; species Termitomyces heimii. The sequence continues at coordinate 12,730 of QLON01001047.1, forward strand.
TTCCACATAGCTTAAATTGTACTGAGCCCTTCTCTGCAGAGTAGATGATGGCATTGTTGGTAAGATGAATCAGAATCTTCCATGGAATGAAAGTATCATGCAAGAATTATTCACAGTAAGGAGTTATATGAGTCATAGTCCTTAAGTTTGTATTTCACAGTATATTAAATGTGAATAGCTAATTAGGAGCAGATTGATAAATGGTAGCCTTGGCACTGATGGTGGGACTATTACAGCTAGATTTAGTCTTATTTTCAGTATTGGTCCTAAAAGTATCAGTCTTAAAAGTATCAGACTTGGCTTCTGCCTTTACTCTATAATGGCTTTGAAGCTTCTTCAACTTGTTATTGCTGTTATTTTTGTGCTGTTGCTTTGCAATCTGGAAGTAGATGCAGTCTTGCACTTTGTGGGGGCCATTATAAAAATAGCAAGTGATGGATCAAGCAATGGCAGCATGTGCCTTATCTTTGGCAGCTTATTGCTGAACTTATTCTATGTAGAAGGCTTTGAGAAATATATTAATAGTCATATCATTTAGTATAAGAATGGAAGAGATGAATAATCTGTATTATTCTCATAGAAGCACTTTGATCATTTCCATGATTATTAGCTCATTGTTGAGGATTTCAATTATATATATAGGTCAATATAGTGATGCTATCTAGCAAAGTCTAAAGTATTGGGCAGAATGACTTAGCTCATTGTATGGCACTTTGTACTTGTGCCCTGAAGTCAATAAGGGATTCATTGTCACATTTGTATATAGCAAATAAATCACTAAGAGAATTGAAATAGTATAGGTGCAAATTTGAAATGAACTTTTCATATTGCAGCAGAGTTAGTAAAAATTGCATTTATATGTAGCTTGTTTGCCTCTATTAGATGCTAGTAAATATTGCCAGTGGCCTTGAATTTTCTCTGCTGATAGGAGCTCAAACTGCTAGTAATGTAAAGTTTATTGAGTTAAGTGTAGGTTTGGTTTCTTCTCTCAAAGCAATAGGCAATGATGTAATTATTACAAGATATCAAGCACTTAAATATATATTTTTCCCACTTGGCATATTTTACAATGCTGAGTTTGTGCAATAGCAGTCTCAGTATATTATCCATAATGAGTGGTGTTGATAAAAGTAATAGCCTTTCAAAGTCCTTTAGTAATTACTATTAAAGGTGTTTATTATAACATCTTCAAATGAAGTGAATATAAATGATTTCATCTTTAGTGACTAAGTCTGTGGGCTGGGGCCCATAACCTGTTGAAGCCAACTATATTAAAGACATGAATTAATAATAAGATCATGAGACAGTGATAACTAAAGTCTCAATTTAGTAGTCAGTAAAACTAAAAAACTAAAAGACTCCTATCTTAAAAAATATACTATTTAGTGATCACATGTTATTGCTTATGTAAGTGGGCTTTCTGCATCTCAGCTAATAGTTGCAACAAACACTTTATTTGTGGCAGTTCTATATAAAGTAATTAATATCTTTGTATTTATTTTCATTGGCCACTGGCACTTTATTGCATTCAGCAGCCTGAATGAAGGCTAAAAGGTGGTTCTGAGGTGGTCTTGTCAGATTCTGTCAATTGTTGGGGTTTTTTCTTAGATTAGTTGGATTTTCCTAAAGATGGAAGTATAGATTTCAGAGTTGCCATCTGGTGTTGTCATTGGAGTTTGAGTCTCTTTTAGGCTATCATATGAGGGGCTATCCTACATGATCTACTTAGTAGCATTAGTCAATCTGTGTAATGAGGCTTTTGAGGCCATCATAGATGGTCTGTTTCAGGGTGATTTAGAGAATTTCATAAATGTATTCAGAGAAGGCCTTATGAAGCTGAAAATATAAAGCATTGTAATTCCAGCCCATTTTATAGGCTTCTTTCTCAAATTGCACCACAAAGGTTGTGAAATGTTCTCCAGGACTCATTTCATCATGACTTTACCACACTTTCCCAGGCATAACTACATGCCACTCCACATAATTGCCCCACAACTTTCAACTTCTATATAATCATCCTACTACTCAATTATGCCAAAGCCCAATTTCTTTTAGCACATAATCACTCCCAAAGCCTAAGACATCCTGCAAGTATTTAAAGAGTAGCCCTGTTATCAGTATAGTAGTCTTGATATTTTGCCCACACTTCTCTAATCTTTCCTATTTGCTTCCAGTTTCCTTTATATTTCTATTTCTATTGATTTTTTTTCACTTCTTCTCTGAATCAATTCTTTCTCTTCCCTCAAGCTCTTTTTTCTAGCTCTGCCTTGTCTCATCTATTGCATCCATCTTCATCTCTATTTCTCTCAACTTTCCCTTTCTTCCATTGATATGTCTATCTTAACAATGAGATAAAATAAAGCTATTGATCATCAAAAAGTCTGAATAAAACAGACTGCTGAAAACCATAGGCAAATAACATAGCCAGAATTGCCTTGAAAAGCCCTCTCCATATCATGTTAGATTAGCCTTATCAGTGGCTAAATATTGAGAAATCAGCTTATCAGTATTTTGATTGAATGCACATCCAAATCAATTATGTGGAAAAAATTAGGTGATATGTGCACCCAAATCAGTCATGTAATCATAATCATGTAACTATGCTTAGGTTTCTGAAAATCAGATAACTTATCTTAAGGAAAGCATCACAACTTGTCAATAAAATAGATATATCTCAGTGAGAATACATGTAAACCCCTATATATTGGATATTGTTTTGATTGCCTAATTAATTTGCACACAATGGAAGTTGTTCAAAGGCATTCTATAGCAAACTGATAGAGGAATCAATGATTTGATGGCAAAAGCTAAATTTAGTTATTAAGGAAAATTGAGCAGGTGTCAGTAAAATGCTTATATCTTGACAGGAGGGCCACTAAACCTTATTGTTTCTGCTATTTCCAAAAGAACTAATCAATTCACACCTAATGAAAAAAATTTAAAGGCATTCAAAAAAGAATTGAGGGAGATATTGATGATTTATGGAATTAGAGCACTAAAAGCATTAAAAGACCCTCTCTTGGCCAGAAAAATTTATACCAAGTCTCTTGGGATTGGAAAATAGAGGCCTAATAGCTAGAAAATGACTAGATTTATATAAAGGATAAATTCTCTATTTGAGCAGGCTAATGTGCAGAATGTGAAGGAGAAAATGAAGAGGATTCTGAAGTATGTGGATGCACAGACAGAACAAGAGTGGCTTGGTTTTAACTCTTATAATGAAGGTTCTTGAAATCTGGATTACATTTATAGAGAGCATGCCTATTTGAGCAAAAATAATATAACAGAGATACATTCTCTCATTAGAAAATATAGAGCAGAGGCTAAAAAGTTAGAGCAGATTATAGAGAATGGGTCTCTTGTGGACAAATTCCTTAAGTGTTTTACACTAGCTTTTGCAAAGATAATAGAGAAGAGACTTGTCAACAGATATAGTCACTATAAGAATTCAGCTTGCTTGAAGCATAGAGATAACTAATATGATTTGTCTAAAGTATTTAAAGTAGTAACTGCTCTTATAGATGGAGCCTCTGTGAAAAGTTCTAAAAACACTGGCTTAAAGAAAGCAGGAACCTCTTCTATACATATTAAAGAAGAGCAAATTGAGGAAAAGATGGCTTTGCTATAAGACTCTATAATAATAATTAGCAAGCAAGTTGGCAGCATTCAAACTGCTATGCAAACTTTGCAAATCAGTCAGCTAGACTTCAGAAATGCATTTCTCAACACTAGTGTTGAGCAGAAATCTATTAGTTGGCTCTTGCTGAAAAGGGAAACTCATACAAGAGGTCCAAAATTAGTGCTGGAGTTAAGCACCAAGGAGAATATGAGGGATAGAAGAGATAATCAATCTGCAGAAGAAGTAGGAGTATAGAAAAAGAGAAAGAAAGTTAGAAAATCAGAGAAGAAGTACAATAGGTAAAATGAAAATAAGTAGATGGAGAAACAAAATTGAGATGGAAATAGAAATTGAGTAAAAAAATGAAAAGAAGATTGAATTGGAGAAGGAAAGGAAGAGGATGAAATAGGAAGAAATGGATTAAAAGTAAAATAGGAGGAGAGATCAATGAAATAATAGAGTAGGACTAGAGAAGAAAAACTGGAAAGATCAGGAAGTTAAAGCTGAGTTGAGTTGAGAAAAATGAAAAATGAAAAAAAGAGAGAGTTAGGAGAAATAGAGATAAGGATGAATGCAATAGACAAGATAAGGCAGAGATGAAAAAAGAGCTTGAGGAGAGAGAAGAGATTGATTTAAAAAAGAGATGGAATAAGATCAATAAAAATAGAGATATAGAGAAGACTAAGAATAAATAGAAAGACTAGAGAAGTATGAGCAATATCATGACTATTGTACTGATTATAGGGCTATTTCCTAAGTACTTATAAGATGTCTCAAACTTTGGGAGTGATCATATGCTGGAGGAGATTGAGCTTTAGCATGATTGAGCAGTAGAACAATTGCATAAAAGTTGGAAGTTGCAAGGCAATTATGTAGAGTGGCATTCATATTGTATTGGGAGTGATCTGGCCCTATTAGGGAAACTAAGCATTGTTTGGTTGTTGAGGAGTGGTGACTTTGGAAAAGTCTGGTAATTGCATTAGTGATGATTATATATTAAAAAAGAAGGGAATGTAGAGATTAGTGTGATTATGCCTGAAAGAGTGTGGTGGAGTTATAACACCACCTTATAAAGCAAGCAATCTTCATCTTCTGCCACACCACTAATAACACCCTAGAGCTTATCTGACTCTTTGTTTATTACATTCTCTCAAAGCACAGGTTTTCACACAATATTGTCTCTAACTACAGAGCTCTATTCATTTCCAAGTTTTGGCAATTACTCTGTTGAGCCCTAAACATCTAATTATTGCTCTCTATTGATTACTACTCAAAGATTAATAGATAGACTAAATGAGTTAATCAGATCTTGAAGCAGTATCTCTGCATTTACATTAACTATTTGCAGAACAATTGGTGTGAACTCTCTATTGCAGAATTTACCTACAACAACACACCTCACTCAGCCACAGAAGTCCTGCCCTTCTTTACTAACAAGGGTTACAACTTTTGGCTTACTATTTCTCTATGAGATATTAATGTAAAATTAGATTATTTAAATTAGTTTAAATAGAGACAATCACAAATGAATCAGCTTTCACCAAGTTATGGAGTTATATTACACTTTGCAAAGTACTTTTATGAAATATAACAGTGAGTAATAGAGTTTATTGGTTTTCAATTGATGCAACCTCATTTATATTAAAAGAAGGTCTAAAAAGTATATTAAACTAATTGACCTAAAGTATATAATTGCTTTGGGCCTAAGATATTGACTTCCTGGGAATTCTGAGTGCAGACAATCAGCAACTTGCTAAATATCATAGAATCTTCCTCTATTTATGTTATTTTTCCTTTCTATGATGCATGATATTTTCCAGTTATTTTGTAATATTCTTTGGTTATTGGTCTATCATTTTCTGGTTTTAAGAGACTTGGTATAAATTTTCCTGGCCAAAAGAGGATCCTCCAATGTTTTTGGTGCTCTGATTCCATAAATTGTTAATATCTCCTCTAGTTCTTCATTAAATGCCTATTAGGTTCTGCTGACTAGGAGGCTGTTGAGCAGAAACCTACTAGTTGAGTCTTGCTAAAACAGAAGACTTACACAGAGACCAGGAGTTAGCACTAGAGACTAATATTAGGGGATTGATAAGGAAATGAGAAGGAAAAGAGACTATAGAGAATAAACAGATAATATAGTAAAATAACAATAAAATTAGGAAGTTAAAGAGAAAAGTAGTGTAAAAGAAATTAGAGACAGATAGTAGAGAAATAGAGTTAAGATGGAGAGTATAGAGTTAAGATAGAAAATTGTTAAGAAACTATCTATTTGGAGATCTCTTAGCTTATATTTCCTTCTAATTTTCAGGCCTTTTTACTCTAATTCACTCACTATTAAGCACCTTCATCAAACTCCTCACTAGCTGGACTGTGGGAACAAACTTTCTCATTGGTTGGGAGCCAATGCCAGATCATGAGAAATGGATCACTTTTAACAAGAGCTTTAATGGAGTCTTTGTTAAAAGTGATCTAATTTATATAGCCTCTATAATCTGGTGGCTATATGACTCATGATGTGATGTGACCATGACCATAACATCAATCACATCAGTCACACAGTGTGACATCAGTATATGATGTTACATGTGACAGTTATATAAGTCAATTTCAGAATATTTTCTATCAATAGACAAAGTGAATTCTTAGATTTATTCTCTTTCAATTTCCCTCTGCCAGATTAGCACCTTATTATTTGTACCTATTTTACCTTTATTAATACATTTTTAGATTTCTCCCTGCCAGCTGTGTGACTGAACAACAGCCTTTAGAGGTTACTCTTATAAAAATAAAAGAAAAAGAGAAGGAGGAAAATGTCAGGTCCCACTAACTCAGAGGCTCACTTTGTTGAGCAAGAATCCACTAGTTGTCTTTCACTGAAAAGAGAGATGTATATGGACGTCTGAAATTGATGCTGGAGTTAGATATCAGAAGAATCATGGAGAATGAAGGGAGTAATAAAATTAAATAGGTGAAGATTATAAGAAGAAGAAAATGAAAGTTAGAGACCAGGGAAGAAAAAATGTAGATAGATGGAGATAAGTAGAATAGAGAAATATAATAGAGGAAAAAAATAAAGATAGGGGTAGGAAGCAGTAAGAAAGAAAGGAAAATTGGATTAGAGAAGGAAATGAAGCAAAGGCAAAGAAGAGAGGTAAATAAGGAGAAAAACAAGATAGAAATGAGATAGTAAAACAATAACAGGGAAAGGGATCAGGAAATTAGAGGTTGGAGCTGAGTTGAGTTGAGGGGAAGGAAGAATCAGAGAAGAGAAAAAAAGAGAAAGAGATAAAGGTAAAGGTAACAGATGAGATGAGGTAGAAATAAAAAAGGGCTTGAGGAGAAAAATAAGACTGATGCAAAAATGGATGGAATAGAATTGAGAGAGTAATAAAACAGAGGAGAAGGAGAACAAATGGAAACCTAGAGACATGTGGGCAAAGCTAATATCAAGACTGTTGTACTAATTATGGGGCTACTATTTAAGTACTTGCAGGATGTTTTGGACTTTCAGTATAATTGTGTGCTAGAGGAGATTGGGCCTTGGCACAGTTATATGACAGGATGATTGCACACAGAAGAGATAGAGTGAATTGAGAGAAGTAGACATGAAGAAAACTGAGCAATAGAAGAAACTAGTGAAATATAGTGAATATTAAAATTAGCATACTAACTACTAAGCTCCTCCTTAAATACTTGCAGAATGTCTCAGCCTTTGAGAGTGATCATGCACCAGAAGAAGTAAAGCATCAGTAAAATCAGTGGTGGGACAATTGGGCAAGAGTTAGTACAATTGTGTAGAGTGGTATTTACATAGTATTGAGAGTGATTGGGCCTTATAAAGAAAGTTTGAGCATAGTCTAGCTATTAAGGAGTGGTAGTTCTGGGGAACTCAGTAATCTTAGTGATTAAATCAGTGATGGTCAAGTATTGGAGATGGAAAAAAATGGGGGTTGGTGTAGTTGTATTTGGAAAGTGTGGTAGAATCATAACAATGCCTTTAAATTTTTTTTTATTAGATATAGAGTAATTAATGCTAATTTAATGGCATGGCAAAGCCACAACTCCATTCAGCAGCAGATTATATTATCATTTGATGCAATCATATCTTTGATGATGCTATCAGATTCATCAGATCCCATCAAATCTGTGGTGATTGCTTTGATTTATCATTAGTGCATTAATTAACAGCTTTATTGAGAATGCTTAATATTTACATAATATAAATCACATAATCTCCAGAACCTGAGCATAGTCACATGACTATGGTTACATGATAGATTTACATGTGCATTGGATCAAAATACTGATAAGCTGATTTCTCAGCATCTAGGCCACCAATAAGCTAATCTAACTTAGCTTAGACAGGAATTTTTAAAGCAGGTCTGGCTATATCATTTGCCTATAGTTTTCAGTAAAACTGCTTACAGTTTTTAGCAGAAGTCTGTTTTTATTCAGATTTTTTGATGATCAATAGCTTTGTCATATCTTACAATTTGAGACTGACATATTACCAACTTGACTAAAAAGATGCAGGAAAATAAAGGAGCTAAAGTAAAGTTGTAATGCACTCTTTAGCAGGAGGAGATGAGAATAACTCAATCATTTTTTTCTTGCCCCAGTGCATTTTGATATAATATGCTACCTCAGATCAGAGTTGTTACTACAAATCACAAGGATTGCATTATAATGGAATAATAAGCCAGAACAAGCACATTGTCACAATCTCACCATATTCTCTTAGGTAGGACTACTCTTACCCCCACTTTTTCTTTTTCTGATTTCTAACATCACTGATCCAATCATCAAGATTACCAAACTTCTCCAAATGGGATACAATATACTTACAAATTCCATACAAACTTTAGTACCCCAAAACCATTGTTAAATCACTTCCAATACCCCAAACCACTACTTGCACAATTATTTCACAAAACTCATCTTCTGCACAATCATCTACTGCCTGATCTCACCACTGCTCAATTACTCTGAGACATCCTGTAGATACTTAGAGAAAGCTTCAATAGTTGCCTCAATTTTGTTTAGCTTCTTACTCTTTTCACATCTTTCTATTTTTACTCCTTTCATTCCCAAATCAATCTTTTTTCTTTTTCTTGACTCTCTCATTTTGTCTTGTCTCTTTTTTATTTTTGCACTCTTTGTAACTCATTTGATTCCCTAAATCTCTGCTTCATCTTGCTCAACATTCTACTTGACTCAACTTAACTTCAACTTTCAACTCTGTTATAACTCTACTACACTCTCCTAGGCACAACTACATCAACTCCTGCCCTCCTTCTTTTTTGATATCTAACCACTGCTAATCTGATTACCAGGCTTTTAAAACCTCTGCTTCCCAACAACTCAACCATACTTAGCTCTCTCAGCAAGGCCAGATCACTTCCAATACTGGACAAATACCACTTCCAGAATTGCTCTGCAGCTCCCAACTCTTGTGCAATTGTCCCACCACCTAATCATGCCAAGGCCCAATCTCCTCTGGTGCATGATCATTTTTAAAGTCTGAGACATTCCACAGGTACTTAGATAGTAGCCCTATAGTCAGTGCACCAAGTCTTTTGGGACCAGAAAATAGAGGCCCAATGGCCAGATAATAGCCTAAAACAACCAGAAAATGTTATGCATCACAAGAAGGGCAAATAATATGAATAGAGAGGAATTCTGTAACATTCAGCAAGTTGCTAATTGTCTGTGCTCAGAATTCCCAGGGAGTGGATATCTTAGGCCCAAGGCAATAGTATATTTAGGTCAATAGTTTGATATGCTTTTTAGACCTTCTTTTCATGTAACTGAGGTTGCATTGATTGAAAAACCAATAAACTCTATTACTCACCTATATATTTCATAAAAGTACTTTGTGAAGTAAAATTTAGTCTCAGAACTTAGTGAAAGCTAGTTCATTTGTGATTGCCTCTATTCAGACTAATCTAAATAACCTAATTTTGCATCACTATACTGACTACTGAGGCCTTCCCTAAGTACCTATGGAGTATCTTAGGCTTTGGAAGTGATTGTGCACTAGAGATGATTGAGCATTTGCAAGATTGGGCAGTGGGATAATTATGCAGGAGTCAGGTCTTGCAGAACAATTGCACAGAATGATGTTTGCAAGGTGTTGGGAATGATCTTGTGATTGCATGAAGTTGGAGTTGCCTAGAAGTGCAAAGTGTTATGGCCTATTTGAGAGAATTTAGTGATCTTGGTAATTGGATCAGTGATGTTAGAAATTAGAGAAAGAAAAAGTCAGGGTCAGTATAACTCTACCTTAGAGGGTGTGGGTGGGTCATGACACACCAAAATATCTCCAATTTTTCTTTCTCTTACTCTGTCTTGCCTTTTCTCTTTATTTTCCTTTTTTAGTTCCATTCCTACTCTAATTCCCTTTTTATTCTTACTCTATCTTGACTCCATTCCCTTTATCTTGACTCTTCCATCTTTATCTCTAATTATCTGTTTCTTTCTCTTTCTACTCTCCTTACTATATTCCAGTTTACTTTTACTTTTTTCTTCACCCATTTCTTTCACTAGTTCACTGGCATAACTCTTTAGTCCCCCAGTATAAGCCTTTCTTTTGATGAGAAGTTTCCTTTAATCTTCTATCTCTACTTTTCTCTCTTAACTCAACTCAGCTCTGACTTTCTCTGATCATCTCTGGTCTTTATCTCTCCAACTCCCTACCTTCTTGATTTGTTCCTTTAGTTTGTCTTTGTCTTTTTATCTAATTTCTTTATTTACTCTACTGTTAAGTCCTGCTGACTCAGGGGCTCACTCTATTGAGCAGGAACCTACTAATTGAGTCTTGCCAAAAAGGGAGACTCACACAGAGACAAGGGTTTAATGCTGAAGATTAGCACTAAGGGGGCTTTAAAGAAAAGAGAGAGAAGGACAAGTTATGGAAAGGAAAGAAAGATATGGAGAACTGAAAATAGAGATGAGGAGTTAATATAAGTAAGATTGGAAACAGATAGGTAAGAAATAGAGTTGAGACAGAGTCAAGATGGAGTAGACATAGGTAGGAAGAGATATGGAGGCAAAGCTGGACTGGAGAAGGAAAGAAAGTAAAGGAATAGGAAAAACAGGATAAAAAGTAAAAAGACAAGGAAGTGGTAGAAGAGTAGAACCAGAGAGAAAGAGAGAAAATCAGAAAAGATTTAAAAAGTTGAAGTTGAGTTGAGTTAAGAAAAATAGAAATGAAGTAGAAGAAAGACTTGAGGAGTTGAAAACAAAGGTGGAAAGTGAGATAAGATAAGATGGAGACATAAAGGAGTTGAGAGCAAGGAAATGGGATCAATTGGAGATATAGACATAGAGGAGAGCTGGGAAGATATAAAAGATGAGAAGAGAGAGTGGAGATGAAAGCAACTAGAGAAACTGGCAAACTATGGCAATATCAAGACTATTATACCAACTACTGGAACCTTCCCTAAGTACCTATGAAATGTCTCAGGTGTTGGGAGTAATTGTATGCCAAAAGAGATCAAGCATTGGCAAGATTGAGTGGTGAAACAATTGTGTGGGAGGTCAGGACTTTGCAGGGTGATTGTGCAGAGTAGAATTTGCAAGGTGTCAGAAGTGATCTGACCATGTTGTAGGGAGGTTGGTGGTGGTTATCTGGTTGTGTGAGGAGGTAGTGGCCTATATAGGGAAACTCAGTGATCTTGGTGATCAGATTAGTGATATCAAGTATTGAAAGAGAAAGGGTGGAGGTCAGTGTGGCTATATCCAGAAGAGTGCAGTGGAGTCATGACATCTACCTCATCTTAACTCTCTTTTCTTCATTTTGACCCCATCTATTCCTTCATAACTTTCTTTTTCACCACTCACTAGTTTCCTTATCTCTTCTTTCATTTCCTTCATTTCTGTCTTATTCTATTTACTATTTATTCTATCCTATCTGTGTTATCTCTCATTGCACTCTGACTTCTTGTTCCTCTTCTCATGCTAATTCTCCAGAGCAACTCCTTTTTAGCTCTGTTAGTATGCATCTCCTTTTTTCAAAAATCCAACTAATAAGTTTCTGCTCAATAGAATGAGCTCCCAGGTTAGCAGGATCTAATAACAAGATGAAGAACTGAAAATGCTTTCAAAATGTAATATCAAGACTACTATACTGATTATAAAAAAGCACTCTCTATATACCTAACAAGTGTCTTGTGCAACAGGAATGATTGTGCAGTGGCAGAATTGTACAAAGGTAATTGTGTAGTGGTGAAATTCCATAGAATAATCATTCAAAGGAGCTCATATAGATATCAGAAGTGATTGCCTTGGAGTGAAGCATTGTAGCATGGAAAACTAAAATTGTCCTGAGAGAGCATTAAGAAAGAAGTTCATCCAGAGATGTGCAGTGATCTTAGTGATCAAATTAAAAAAAAAGTGAAGATGGATGTAGCCCTACACTGGAGACTGTGAATAAGTCATGGCACATAGCAGTATAACATTTACTGCTTCTCCAAATAAGCAAATTCACCTGATATAGCATGTAATGATTTACTAATTGGTGCAACTTCAATATCTTGAAAAGATGTTATAGAAAACTGATGCTTCAAGAAGCATTGTTACAAAGTATACTCTGCCAATTTAAATTCAAGAATTGAAGACTCTGCCAAGTCCCAAACTTTTTCAAGCTTTAAGCCAACACCAGACCTAAAAAAAATGAATATACAGCAAATTCACATTGAAACAGGGCTCACGCAAGAGTAACAGACTCATCAAGGGTTCTTTCTTTTGAGACATACATGATTAACATGGTCATATCTTGATAATACATCCTTGCGGACCCAGCCCCATAGTTAGACAAAAGTGGATATGGAGCCTGTAGATATCTAGCCTTCATCATAAATAATAAGCGCGCTTACTGACAGGTTTAACTCTGGCTGCCTCCAGTTCTGTTTGGTTCACATGTGGGAGAACATAATCATCTAAGGACAACAAAACTATAAGCCACTGTAATTCTAGAATGAAGAGCGACATACGGATCAAAAGGCGGCTGTGACGCCCCATTACTTTCCGGACAGAACTCAAGATTTGACGAGCTTGAAAATCTGGCCAATTGTGGATGATATTTCGCAACTGAAAAGTATAAAATCAAATGTCTTCATCAACGTACAAGACTTACATAATAAATATCGTGGGTTTCAATGGGAATACTATCAAAAAAATCTCCGCTCACAAACTCGACTTGATCATGAGCTTTTGCTTCTGGGAAATTTTTGGTCCAATGCTAGGAAAATGCTGTCAAGACCTCGAATAGCAGAAGGCTGTTTTCAATCAAAACCTCTATGGCATGTCCGATTGTATCCGGGAGATCGAAAAGAGTTATCTTCAACTGCGGAAAGAGTTTGGCTAAGGGGAGCGAAAATGCACCCACTCCAGAGCCAACATCGCACACAGTGGAAAAGTCTGACCAGGGAAAGTCTAGGGGACATTATTTGCATGTATTAGTCAAATCTACTATAATAGAAAGAAAGCCATGAAACTTACAATGCAATGCAGACAGTGAACCCATCACTTGTCCCAAACCTACCATGGCACGTCCAAATGTCTGCCACAAGTAAGTATCTTTGCTGCCACCTGGATACTTGGTTTATACCTCTCTTTTTTCAGGCTAGGGGGTCAAGCAGACATTAGAAATGTGTACGAAATGGTGATTCACAATATGCTAACATGTGCTTTCAGCCAATCAAAGAATGTACCATCTATTCCTTCTCCTTTAACAACTTGCATAAAAGGAGAGTCTTTAGGATCATAAGAAGAGGCGGTCATCGGATTGGACAGGTTGTCGTAAAGTATAGAACCTGCTCGTGGCGCCAAAGTGGTGTGACATATAGTCAAGCAAGCTACATCGCTGGATGATAGTAACACCAAAGAAAGGCGATTATTCGCGAACACATCGGGTTTAACTAGTTCAACCAAGTCAGGCGACTAACTGTATGATGAAATCGACGAGCTCACCCTCCAAAAATACGTGCTTCGTGGCAAGGGCTCGAAGAATCCGGGCGAGTTTGCCGGTTTCGATACCGATCGACTTGGACAGATCATTTACATGTACACCTTCATCGTGGCCTGAAAGAGCGTCAGCCACCTTTGCCTCGATCGCTACCAAGAGGCAGAGCCAGTCAAGATTTTGACCCTTCTAAGACACTCAAATATCAGAGGACGCCAAGAAAAATAGTTTTTGACTGACATTGACAATGGTATGGATCGGTGGAGCAAGCGCTGTACAGAGTTGCTCACAGGCACCTTCAAGTACACGTATTGCCTTACGAAGATCCAAAGATTCGTCAATATCGAGAGGATGCGAGGCTGTCGAGGATAAGAGGGGGACATCAAGGTCATGCTTTTCATACTGAGCCAATGCATCGTGCGCAGAAGAGTTGACGAGTTTAAGGAGTGATTCGATATAGGTTCTACCTGCCATTGAAGCTCTGTGAGTGAAGGCCGGTTATGGTAACAATTATAAATCCAACACGATATTGATTCCCGGCAAGAAGCGAACAGATACCATGTCCAATCCCATCTCCAAAGTCAGGGATAATATGGCACGTGCACGTAGACTCGGAGCTACGGGATGCAGTCTTGTCTTCATTGGTCTTTTGACACATTTCTCGCGAACGTCTGGATGTATCAGTTTTGAACTGCTTATATTTATCCTTGGGCATCAAAATTGACCCTTGCAGGGCCCATTTATCATCGATGTGGTAAGTGTCGAGAAACACTGCTAGTTAACACGTCAAACTTTGATCCAACATCTAACTGGTCCTCAAAAACCTGTTTCTTGCTCGAAACAACGACTGTATGACAGACATTATGCTGCTGCAAAGGAGGAGTAAGGACTGCACTGTCAGGTCATACAGAATCAAACAACAGACTATGGAAGAGGTTATTGATCTCACTCACTCCTCCCTTGTACCAAGAAATCATCGCCTGTTTGATATGGAAGTGGTGATGAACAAAAGTGTTGTGATCTCTGTTGGACTACATAATCACCGTCACTCTGCTCCTCCATCACACATATTGCCCACACATTACCATATTTCAACATCAAAAGATCTTTTGTCTATTCCTAACATTACACTATGGAATCTGTCTCTCCACCATCTATCACCATGTCTGCCACAGATAGCACTTACTCACTGACTTGCCTCACTGGCAGGCTACTGAACCTTCTTTTAACCACACCACTGGTGAATTCACCAAATTCCAAACTTCAGACCTATATGAATGTTACACACATAGCTACTCTTTTTAGTCTTGATATTATCACATATCTTTCCTGTCCAATCTCTCTTGTCTCTCTTCATTTCAACTCTGTTTGATACCTTCTTTGCCAGACTACTTTGGACTATATCAGAACTTTCTCCATCATACTCCTGCAAAGCCCTTGCCTTTCTCAAACTTCCAACTAGTGGTTCTATGCTATAAAGTGAGCTTTTGGGTCAGCAGTCCCCAACATAATATTAAAATCCCCCCACTCATTGGAATCTTGAATGGTGACTTACACTCAAAACTACTGGACTCCCATGGCCTACCTGGTTAACCAATACAGACAACTCCCTGCACAGTTTTACTTTGAAGCTCTCCTCACCACACTACCAAATTTCCTTCTCCAATACTTCACAGCTCTGCAGACCCTATATATTGATATGTCTGTCTCAACAATGAGATAAGACAAAGCTATTGATATTAAAAAGTTTTAATAAAACAGATTTCTGCTGAAAATTCTAAGCAAATGACATAGTTACAACCACCTTGGAAAGCCTTCTCCAAATCATGTTAGATCAGCCTTATTGGTGTCTTAAATGTTAAAAAATCAGCTTATCAGTATTTTAGTCTAATTTATACCTAAATAAATACTGCAGCCATGCTCAGGTCTCTGAACATCAGGAGATTTATCTTAAGTAATCAATAATAGAACTGTGATCACTGCTATTAATGACAAATCAAAGCAATTACCACAAATCCTTAGGATTGCCTAATCAATCTGCACACAATGAAAGTTGTTTAAAGACATCCTATGGTGGTCTGACAAGGGGATCAATGATTTGATGGAAAAATTAAATTTAGCTATTGGTGAAATTTGGACAGCCTTCAGTAAAATGCTGATATCTTAATGGGAAGGCTACCAAACCCTATTGTATTTCATATTGTTAGAAACATTCAATTAACTTGCACTTAATGAAAAAGATCTAAATACAATCAATGAAGAACTGGAGGAGATTTTTAACAATCTATAGAAGTAAAGCACCAAAATGATTGGAGAAGCATTTTTTAGCCAAGAAAATGAAAGCCTGATAATTAGAAAATAGTCCAGAGTAATCAAACAATATCATATATCATGCAGGGGAAAAAAGCATAAAGAGAAGGAAATTCTATGAAAAAAGGGAAGGAACTAATTGCCCATACTCAGAATCCTCAGAGAGTGGATATTTTAAGCCCAAGGCAATAGTTTACTTTTGGTTATTAGTTTTATATACTATTTAGACCTTCTCTTGGTGTGACTAAAGTTGCATTAATTGAAAATCAATAAAGTCTATTACTTATCTGTTATATTTCATAAAAGCATTTGTAAAGTGTAACTCAGTCCAGTTCATTTGTGATTGCCTTTATTTAGACTATTTTAAATAACCTAATTTTGCTGCAATATGTATTGTCACTGGCCAATGAATATAAGTGGAAATGTTCCAGCTCCTTTGATTAGTCAAGGACTAGCACTCAACTAGCAAGCCATGGCCCCCAGCACAAGCACAAACAGGGCTCTGCCAAGCACTCAAACTCTTTCTAAAAACATCTTAATGCCTGTCAGTACAGGTCCTTTAATAACATTAAGAGTAGAAATTCTCCTGCATATCCACAACCCTTATATTGGAGGGAACTGCCAGTCCTGCCTGCTTCAACACCATCTTTTCCCACAGAGTAAAGAAATGCATTTAAAGCAAGCAAAGTAAAATAAGTAGCAGACTATGCTCAAAAGTGCAACAAAGTCCTGAAGCAACTCTGCATATTGCATGTGGTGCTTACCTTTAAGATGCAAGCTTTGTTTAAAAACTTGGATTCATCTGTAGGAGTGGGTATTGTGGAGGAGTGGGCTAATCAACAACTGGAGCTATATAAGTGTATCTATGAGCAGGATGTTTGCAGTACAAGAAAAAAACCTTCTACCCAATAACTTTGCCTTGTAGGAGGAGTAAATGCACATAGTCAAAGAAATCCATGTGTCTTCCTCACTAGGGATTTCTGATAGTCCTGAAGATGCTGCTTATCCCTTTCACATGCAACAGAGTAACCTCACTACAAGGCCCACTCAAAATAAAGATCCCTCTCAAAGTTAGAAGTAGCAGCATTTGACTAATCTAGATGCTG
Organism: Termitomyces heimii; assembly: GCA_003313675.1. Lineage (NCBI taxonomy): Eukaryota > Fungi > Basidiomycota > Agaricomycetes > Agaricales > Lyophyllaceae > Termitomyces > Termitomyces heimii. The sequence goes on from QLON01001047.1 coordinate 29,732, forward strand.
CATTTATGCTGCTTTGCAACTTCAATCTTAGGGAAGAGGACTCTTTGACTAATCTACTACTTGTGTAGTAGGCCTTTCAACACATCTTTAGGCCAACTCACTATTTGGAGGACTCAACAAATTCCAAGCCATGCCATGGAATTAGTCACTGCTAAATCTCCATATCTATAATGACTCCACCACACTCTTCTAAATATAACCACATCAACTCCCATCTTTCTCTATTTCTAATACTTGACCATCATTAATCCAATCACCAAGATCACTGAGTCCCCCTATAGCCACCACTCTTCAATGACTGGACTATACTTAATTCCCTCAATAGAGCCTGATCACTTCCAACACCACACAAATGCTGCTCCACATAATTGCCTTATAAGTCCTAACTCTCGCACAATTGTTCCACTACCTGATTTTGTTGATGCTCAATTTCCTTTGGCACACAATCACTTCTGAAACCTGAGACATCTTGCAGATACTTAGGAAGGAGCTTAGTAGTCAATATACTAGTCTTGATATTGCTATACTTTGCTAGTCTTTCCCATCTCTCAGTTTCTTTTGTCTCTACTTTTCTTTTTCATCTCTCTGTTTCTCTCATTTCTACTTATCTTTACTTACTTTATTTCCTCTACACTTCTGTCTTTGAATCAATCTTCTTTATCTTTTCTAGCTCTTTTTTGTCTCTGCCTTATCTTATCTATTTCTCCTCAACTCCATTTCTAACTTCTAACTTCTCAAGTTCTCTTTTCACTCCAATTCTTCCTCTAAACTCACTCCAGCTCTGATTTTCTAATTTTTTTTGGTTTCCCTCCTTCAGCTCCATTTTATCACTTTACTTTCTCCTCTTTCTTACACCTTACTATTAGTTCATTCCTCTCTATTTTCCTCTTTTCCTTTCTCCTCTAGTTTGGTCTACTTCTATTACATTTGCTTACTTACAACTTCTGTCTCAACTCTGTATTCTCCATTTCAATTCTATTTCTCTACTATTTGTCTCTAATTCTATTTACACTACTTTTTTCTTTAATTCACTAATTCTATTCCTGTTTCTCTATATTACCTATTTTTTTTCATAGTTTCTTCCTCTTTCCACCTCCTTACAAACTCCTTAGTGCCAGTCTCCAGTGCTAACCCCTGGTCTCCATATAAGTCTTTCTTTTCAGCAAGACTTAACTAGTAGGTTCCTGCTCAATAGAGTGAGCCCCCAGGTCAGTGAGACCTGAAATAATACCAAGACTCCTCTTACTCATTGAATTCCTGAAAAATAATAATATACACCCAACCTACATGAGCTTTTATGACTAATATAGCTAACCCATTTATAATTACAATGTCAGAGTTCCTTTAATAACTTCCACCTACCAAAACCTTGTAAAGGTGACCTCTGGAGGCTGTGGCTCAGTTACACAGCTGGCAGAAAAAGATTCAAAGATGTATTAATAGTAGTAATATAAGTACAAATAATAAGGTACTAACCTGCAAAGAGAAATCCAAAAAGAACAAGTCTAAGGATTCACTCTGCCTATTAATAGAAAATATTCTGAGGTCAAGTCACATGACTGTCACATGTTATGTCACACTATGACATCATGGTGTGACATTGTCATGCTCATGTTATGCAGTGTGACTGATGTGATTGATGTCTTAGTCATAGTCATAATTATATCATGAGTCATATGGCCATCAGATCATGGGGCCATATAAGTTGAATCACTTTTGATGAGGGCTTCATCAGAGCCTTATCAAAAATGGGTAGATAAATGGCATAAGCATAACTCTGGCAATCTGGTTCCTAGCACCCTCTCAAGCAATGCTAATCTGGATACAGAATAAGTAGTACAACAGCAGATGATTCACAAATTATTATACTTAAACAGCATTATTAATTAACCAAGACTCTTTTATATTAGAATTTATTTCTGAGCATCTAAATAATACAGACTTAGTCAGTCCATTGTCTATAGTACAGTTAGTTATATATATATTATAAATATGTATTTAGGCTTACTCTCAGTCTGAATGTAATTGACTAAGAGTATGGTCTGTATTATGAGGAATATATATATGAGTTGTAACAATGAGAATGCAAGACAAAGTAGAAATGTGATATGGGGAGGTGGCCAGGAGCACACCTAGATGTGATATCTGTAATATTCTAACACTCCTCCTCACTGTATGTGTGCTTCTCCTTGCATGGATACTTATAGATCCAAGATGTCCTGCAATTGACAGAATTGTAGTGTTGATAGTAGTTTTGTGAATATATCAGCTATGTTGCCCTTTGTATTGATGTAATATAATGAGATCTCATTTGATGCAACATGTTTCTACAGGAAATAGTACTTTATATCAATGTATTTCACTCAGAAATGAAGAAGAGAATCTTCCAAAAGATTTATAGCTGAGTTATTGTCACAAAGAATTACTATCACATTATTCATGGATTGTCTCAAAGCATCCATTATCATTCATAGCCAAATACCTTTCTGTATGGCCTCAAATGCTGCTATATACTCTGCCTTGCACAATGAAGCTGCAACAGTGCACTGTTTTCTTATATACTAAGAGATTAGGCCAGATTTAAAAGATTAGGCATATCCTCCTACACTCCTCTTAGTATTCAGGCAGTTAGCCTAATTAGAGTCTGTGAAACCCACTAGGTGAATGGGCATCTCTTCACTAAGGTGCAGTTATAGTGATCTTGTACCCTTCAAATATTGGATTACTCATATCACAGTATGCTAGTAAATATTAGTATAACAATCAAGGAACTGGGATAATTATTGGATAGTGTACTATATATCTGGTCTTGTAGATATTGCTAATTATAATAACCCTCTTACTAGGTTACAATAAGGTATCTAAGCAAGTTTTTCAAGTTCTTCTTGAGTAAGAGTTGATTTATTCACTTGCTGCAACTTTAGGCCAGGTTCTATTGGAATAGAGAGAGGAGAGGCATTAAGTTGACCATACTGAGTTATCAGGCAGTCAATAAGAGTAGTTTGGAATATAAAAACCTATCTATTAGTTCTATCCCACTTGACTGCCATACTTATAATATGAGTTGGTGTGCCTAAATTTATAATTGTCTATATTCCTTTCAGTTGTTTCTTAAAGGTGATGTTTGCTTCCTTACTACTAGCAATTGATAGAAAATTGTCTACATGTATGTCTGTTATTACTGTGCCCTGGTCAGTTTTTCTATAGTAAAGGCATGCTTCACACTTTAATCAAGTAAATCCAAGCTTTTTCATCACATCATCCAAGGTTTTATTTCATATCCATCCTGCCTGCTTCATACTATATAAGGGTTGGCACAGCTTGCAAATCCAGTCCTCTTTCCCTTGTTCTTTGAAAAATCTTAGCTGTTGCATGAATATTTGCTCCTTCTCTAGAAGAATCCTATTTAGAAAAGCAGTTTTGATATTTACTTGCATTGTATCCCATCCTAGTGTGGCTACCATATATAAGAAGTATTTGCTAAGATTCTGCATGTGCTGTTAATGAAGTATAGTCCCATTCCTAAACCATTGTAAAGTTCTAAAGTACATGCTAAGTTTTTAGCCTGGTGATATTCCCATATTCATCTTATTTGATTGTGAATATAGGTTATTCTTTGAATATTTTCTGGCCAGATGGTACTTTTTCATAAGGAACCAGTTCCTAGATACCCATTTTATTCAATAAGTTAATTTCCTCCTAGTATAATTCTTTTATGCAGGCCAGTCTGCAGACTTCTGAGCTTTCTCTAAAGTTTTGAGTGTATTAGAGTCAATTCCTAGCTCATTGTCAGATACATCACTGATCATGCTAAGTGTCATTATAACCTGATCAATATCCTCAATGCCTATACCATCACCTCCCAGTATCTTTTGAATTTCCTAATTTAATTTCTCAAGTGCTCTATGGCACTCAAATCATGCCTCTCTAACTTGCTCAGCTAATTTCCTGAATTTTCAAGTTGCTCTCTCAGTTCAAGTCTCACTACAGTTATCTTCTAAGGCAATCTTCATTGTGGGAATTATGGTTTATATTGAGTGGCATAAGGATATAGATTCAGGTGATTCAGGTGATATAGGTATGTTCTTAGCTTCCTGTTGTATTGACTCAGAGTCTTAGAGTATTGTTTCAGGTTGGTCTTTCAGGCTCAGAATTTATATGTGTTTGTTATCATCTAAAGGTGCTATCTGATGTGGGATAAAGTGTGGGCTTGATTTCTTCTCAACTATCTATTGAAGGATGCATTATTTTAGTGGGGGATTCTTCATTACTGGCTGACAAAGGTTGGGATAGCTATTCTTAATGGCTTTTAATAAATTAGATATGGTATAAACTATATACTCTTTAAGTAGACCTTTCATAATATCTATATGACTTTGAATTTAAGTTATACTCAATCAGAATACATTTAACTGACTATTTGAAGATTTTTAAGTTATGCTTGTTGAGGATCAGTATAAATGCATGACATCCTATATTTTGAAGGTGCAAATAATCTGGCTTTCTTCCAAACCATAGCTCATCAGGCATATTATTCTTTTTGATGAAGTTTTTAGTTCTTCCATGCAAGTAGGTAGCAGTCAGGTAAAATTTATCCCAGAGATAAGCAAGACATCTCAAAGTAATTTACATTGATTATGTTTTACCCATGAGGATTTGGTGCATTCTTTCTATGCAACCCATATAAGCCAATATATAAGGTGCTCCTACTTAAAGAATTATTCCTTTTGACTGGTATCTTTTTAATACATAGGATATAAAGAATTTCATCAGTTTCACTTTTACAAGCCAGTATTCAATTTTGTAGTTCTTTGAATGCATCACCCTTGTTTTTAAGAGGGATAGACCAAGGTTTATTTGAGTAATCATTAATAAGGTTTATAATGTAAAGATTTCCAGTACATGATGCTATAACCACCTGCCCTGTTAAGTTTACCCAGACTTTCTCAAGCCTCTTTGTCACTTTATGCCTAATTCCTTCCTCTTGTTTCTTTGAAACTGGCATTTGAGCCTGCTTGCTGAGGATATAGTGGTTACAAATGGAGAGTTTCTTAGGAAAATTTTTTGGCATACTATCTATTATTCCAGCCCAGGCTATTTGTATAATAGCTTGGTAATTTTCATAGCCAAGTTAATTATACTTCAAAGGTCACTGACTAATCACTTTTATCTTTAATATAGAAAAGTCTAACCATTAATATATTGATCAAGTAGTGCACTTGTCAATATATATGTGTCTATTTAAAGTAATTATTAAAAAGCAATTAATGAAGAAGAAAAAAGGGATTCAGAAAAACTCTTAAATTACTATGCAGAAATCTTATGCACTATGCATGATGAACTTGGATACTGAGGTTTATATGCTGTCCAAGCAATAATGCTACTAGACCAATTTTGGTGACCACATGTCAGAGCCAATATTACTTGGTATATCAAGTCTTATTATTGCTGCCAAATACTATTATATTCCCACTACACTCTTCTAAGTATGATTATACTAATCCCTATCTCTCTCCATCTCTAATATCTAACCATTAATGCAAAATCAGGTTATTTGAATTAGTCTGAATAGAGGCAATTACAAATGAACTAGCTTTCACTAAGTTTTGGGGAATTACACTTTACAAAGTACTTTTATAAAATATATAGGTGGCTAATAGAGTTTATTGAGTTTTCAGTCAATGCAACCTTAGTCACACCAAAAGAAGGTCCAAAAAGTGTATCAAACTATTGACCTGAAGTATACTACTGCCTTGGGCCTAAAATATCCACTCCCTGGGCATTTTGAGTGTGGGCAATCAGCAATTTGCTAAATATCACAGAATCCCCCTCTATTTATGTTATTTCCCCTTCCTGTGATGCATAACATTTTCTGGCTATTCTGAATCATTTTCTGGTTATTGGGCCTCCATTTTCTGGTTCCAAGAGACTTGGTATAAATTTTCCTGGCCAAGAGAGGGTCCTCCAATGTTTTCAGTGCTCCAATTCTGTAAATCATTAATATCTCCTTCAATTCCTCTTCAAATGCCTCCAGACTTTTTTTATTGATTAGACCTTTCCAGTGATACCAAACACAATAGGGTTTAATGGCCTTTCCATTGAGATATAAGCATTTTACTGACACCTGCTCAATTTTCCTCAACAATTAAATTTAGCTTTTCCCATCAAATTACTGATCCCTCTATCAGTTTGCCACAGAATGCCTTCAAATAACTTCCATTGGGAATTGCCTTGATTTGTCATCAGTGCATCAATTAACAGCTCTATCAAGAATGCTTAATATTTACATAAGATAAATCACCTGATCTCCAGAACCTGAGCAGGGTTACATAATTATAGTCACATGATAGAATTGGGTGTGCATTGAATATACTGATAAGCTGATTTAATCTGAGTTGAAGAGGGAATTTTAAGGTAGTTTTGGCTATGTCATTTGCCTACAGTTTTCAGCAGAAGTCTATGTTTATTTAGACTTTTTGATAGTCAATAGCTTTGTTATATCTCACAGTTTGAGACTGATATATCAACAGAGGTAAGGCAGAAACAGAGTAGAGAGAAAGAAACCAGAGATATTTAGAGAAAGTCAGTGTAAGGGTGACTTTTAGAGGCTGTGGCTCAGTTACACAGCCAAAAGGGTGATTCATTGACATCACCCTCCCTCTAGAGTGCATTGCCCTGATGCACTGGATAGAAGAAGTTGCAAAAGGCATAATTTACCAAAGTAAGCAAGTGCAGTCTATAAATAGCTCAGAAACAAACTCAGACAAAGCATGTACAAGCCAAATGCACTATTTAGACATGCTAATTATAGCATGGGAGCAGGTGACAATGACAATATCACTCTCCTTAAGCCCAAGTTCTTTGCTATTTGTAGTCTTAAAAGAGTAGCAGTCTATGGAGATGAGGTAAACATTCTTCAAGATATATATTAGAAAAACCAAGATAGTAGGCAAGAAGATATAATAGTTAAAGCAGCAAGAGCACTGCAGCCCACCTACAAGGTAGAGCAAAGTCTATACACACTAATGAGTGGGCATTGCAGAATGGACTTTTTACCTTCCATAGCTGCATATATATTCTCAATGTGCTTGAGCTCCAAAGGTGCATTGTAAAGCAGCACTATAATTCTTGCATTGCAGATTACTCAGGCAAGTAAAAGATACTGGAGTTAGTTTCATGCAACTACTAATAGCCTCAGATATCCTAATATATTGGCTCCTATACTAGCACCTGTGACTTTTGCCTCTGTATCAAACCTCACTGTCAACTTTTTATAGGTCAACTTCATTTACTTCCAATTCTCACTGAACATTGGAGTGTAGCCTTGTGGACTTCTTCACTGAGCTGCCAAATGTACATGAGTATAATGCAATCATGGTGGTAGTAAACCTTTATGAAAAAAGAGCTTACTTCATCCCTACACATTCTAATCAACAACATATGTGGAAACTGCATAGCTTATCCAATTAATTCATTACCTGATGTAGAGTTCCAGTACAATAACTATGTTTACACTTCCACACAAGTGTCTCTCTTCTCTCTAAATATAGATTATCACCCTTAGATGAGTTTTGAATCTCAAGCATGCCTCTTAGAAAATGAGTCAGTAAATAAGTTTGCTAATTAAATGGAGATAGCACAGAAAGAAGCAAAAGCAGCACTAACCAAAGCTAAGGAAGATATGGCATACTATTATGATTGAGGTCATATTCTTGCTTCTAAGTATCAACTAAGTAATAGAGTCTACTTTGATGCATTAGACATTTCCACTACTCAGCCCTCTAAGAAGCTATTCCACCATAGCTTAGGCCCTTTAACTGTGGAGTGCCAAGTAAGATCCGTAGCCTACTGCCTAAAGCTACCTCCAGCAATAAAGCAACTGCATCCTATCTTTAATGTAGTTAAACTATTTCTAGCATACACTAATCCAATTCCAAAACATTATCCCAAATTCCCTCTGCCTCCAATGATTCTTGACAATAATAAAAAGTATGAAGTGGAAGAGATATTAGATAGCTACTTCTTCTGATACAAGCTTTAGTTTAAGGTCAAGTGAAAGGGCTATGGAATTGAAGACATTTCTTGAGAACTACAAAAGAATATTCATGCACCCAGTCTAGTCTAGAACTTTTACTGAAGGCATTCTAATGCTGATGCAAGAAAAAGTCAAAGTTGGCCAGATATCAAGACCTTGAAAATAGTTGAGTTTCTTTGCTGTTCTAAAGTACTTGAAGTTCTTGTAGTCTGTCCAAACTTTAAATATATACTATGCATCCTCAAGAAAATGCTGCTACTCTTCAAAAGACTGAATAATGGCTAGCATCTCTATATTATGGATTTCATAGTTCTGCTCCACTGCATTTAAGCTCTTAGAGTAAAAGGCTACAGGATGCTACTTACTATCCTTTTGAAATTGTTGAGACAAGACTGCTTTTATAACAAAGTTGAAACTATCTGCTTCTATACAGAAGGAAGAGTCATTATCAGGAGATAAGAGGACTTACTGAGAAGTAATGGCAGTCTTGAGGGCCTCAAAGGCAGTCTGCTGAGCAGCTTTCTACCTCTATGCTATGTTCTTGCTAATGAAGTTAAAAAGAAGATGAGCATGGTGTGAAAAGTTCTAGATGAACCTCTGATAAAAATTAGTGAAGCCTAGAAAGGCTTGCACCTTCTTTTTATTTTTTGGCTGAAGCTACTCTGCTATGCCTGCCACCTTCACCAGATCCATCTCCACAGTTCCATGAGAAATAATTAGCCCAAGGTATTCAATCTTAGTCTACTCAAACTTGTACTTTTCTGGCTTGAGATAGAGTTAGCATTGGCAGAGATGCTCTAGAACAATGCATATAATATGTTAGTGCTCCTCTAATGTCTTAGTATAGATGAAAATGTCATTTAAGTACATGTAAACTACACCTTTAGCAATCAAGTTATGGAAGATATTATTCATCATTATTTGAAAGGTAGCAGGGCTGTTAATGAGGCCAAAGAACATTACCAGAGGTTTAAAGAGTTTACAATTGGTTCTGAATGCTGCTTTCCACTCATTATCTTCCTTGATGCATATATTGTTATAGCTCCAACAGACATCCAATTTAGTGAAGTAGCATGCACCTTAGAGGTTATTGATAAGTTCAGAAATAAGTGATAAGGGGTAGCAATTTCTTACTGTCATTACATTTAGGACACAATAATTCTGAACTAGACAAAGAAATCCATCTTTCTTTTTAATAAAAAAGATAGAAGAGGCCATAGGTAACTTTGAAGGATATATCTAGCCAGAGTCAAGGTTCTCTTGCAAAAATATATCTAGCTCATTCTATTTTCAAGAAGCAAGAGGATACACCTTGCAGCTAGATGGTTCTACATCTGGAATAAGCTCAATTGCATGATTCCACTGCTTATACTTGGGGAATAAGTTAAATGAAGCTTTAGAAAAAATGTCTTCAAAGTTATGAAGGTAATGTCAAATGCTATCACAGAAGGGCTTTGGCTAAGAGTTAGCAGCAAATGCTTGGGCTAGTTGCTAACAAGTTGTTTGACTAGCCTGGAAACCCTGGGTCTAGAGCACCTGCAAACTTACTCTCTTATCCATCTTCCATTAGGAATTCACACCTTATACCTCTAACATCCTCATAGAGGGCCTCTTTATAATAGAAGGCTAAAGGAGAAAGATCCAGCAAGTTAATGTCAGAAAAGGGAAGGTACTCTGCATGGTAGGTGCAGATAGTAGCATGCTCATGGACCAAAATTTTGTGCTTTTCTTGAGCCTCCTTTGTACAAATAGAATAATATTGTGAATATTATTTCATATATACTTTTTTCTTTGCCCAATCAATTTTAGGGTTATGATTATAGAGCTAAGTAAAGCCCAAGATCATATCTTGTTTTTCAAGACTAGTAATGAAAAGACAACAAACTCTGAGTGGTTGCAATAGTAGAGGACTAAATCCACTATAAAGCAAATAGATTCCAACTTATTGAGTATTTCATCAATATTGTAAACTGGGATGGAGTGAATGAGTGGGCAAGTAATTAATTGATGTTGTTCCATATAATTAGCATTCAGGAAGAGTTCAGTAGCACTGCTATCCAGCAGGGCCACAATGCTCCAAGTTTATTATGTATTGTTTCAATTTCCACATCTAATTATAAAAAGTTGAAAAAAGGAGCAGAAGCCATAATGTATTAGTGGGGAAGGCATCATTCCCATACTGGAATATGCAGGTATAGAGGAGAAGAAGATAAGAGAGCTCCATTTGGACTTTTGACTAAGGAGGTATTTTATATATTGAAGAGTGTGCTTATAGGTTTAATCAAAGAATCATTATCATCAGAAGTTGTATTGGCAGATTCCTTAAACAGATAGGCAAACCAGTTGGCACTAAGTGGCAGAGGCATACAATTCATCTATTGCTTAACTAAAAATCCTCCTCAAAATCCAGCACAGAAGCTATAGTGTTTAATAGCTCTACAAGTGAGGTTTCTACTGCTGGTGTATTAGGAGAGGGGTTGCCAGAGGCATCTTTTGCAACTAAGAACTGTAAAAGAAGCTCTTCCTATTTAGAAGTGGAGAAATAGTGGACCTCTAATCTTTGTAAGCAGTAGCATGCAAAATGGCCTGGCTTCCCACATTGGTGGCAGAGGAGAGGCATAGCAAAGCATTGATAAGAGGCATTAACATCTATAGAAATTCCTGGAGAAAGTAGTCATGACTGAGAGGTGGGAGGAGCTCTTACTATAAATATGCATGAAGGAGAAGGAGCTATGAGAGTAGAGCATGTAGCTGATATTAAAGCAGGATAGTAAGTAGGTGAAGAGATGTGAGGGTGTTATAGCTCTCTCTTTAGTTCCATGAGCTGCTACTAATTTTGGGCCACCCTGTATTATGTTTTAATCTACTCATTATCCAGGCATCCTTCTGCTAAATTGTTAATATGCTCCATAAGAGTCCATCATAGAAGATGAGGCAGAGCTGAAGGCTATCAGAGTTCCTGCCTGCTCAACTAGAGCATGAAAAGAGTTGATATAGTCATCCAAGGTTTACCTTTCCTAGCCATACTGGCAATAGTTATAAAGAGAGAGTGCAGCAGTTCTAGCTAGATCCAATGAAAAGGACTCACTTAGAAATTCTTCTCAAAGTCTTTCCAACTAGCAAAGCTGTTTACCCCTCCTTAACATTGAAATACTTATAAGGCATAGGTTGAAGCATGGCCTACTTTTATATAGGAGAGAATCCAGGCTATCTTTAGTGAATCAGAGTCAAATGCATCACCACTAAGCTAAACAAGGTGATGCAGAACTGAAGAAAGTGTTCTCCTGCTAAGCAGTCTCCATTATAGACATCAGGGAGTGCTGAGCATGAAATTTTATTAGATGTAGCAGTGGTGGAATGAGTAACCACCATAGGTTCTGATAGTGTAGGTGGCATGGAAGAAGTAGATGGAGTTGAGGGAAGGTATTCCAGAAGTAATTGCAAGAAAAAGAGATAGTATCAGTTATTTGATATAATTTAACAAGTTTAGCAGTGTGAAGAGTGAAAGAAGCTTGAGTGGCCTGTACTTGAGCTTCTAGAGCAAGCAAGTGATTCCAGGCATTGTTTTGTGGATCAAATGCCTCAGGAGGATCTGCTGGAAGTGCTAGCTAAGTTATAGAAACTGTTATGACCCCCCTTTGGAGTCCCCCAGAACAATCCCGGAACCTCACCTGGGACTCTCTTTTGTTAACCCCACAACACACCCCACCCCCACAGCTGCTGATGCTGCCATCACATGCATCACAACTGACATCAACCAATCCCTGGGAACCTTGCATTACGGACCCTGGGATCAACTACTAGCAATGATCGAATTATGTGGCCCGCTTCTGGCCATCATGCATCACAACTCCCTCCATGCCAATTGATTGCACACCTCACATGCATGATCCAAGTATACAGTCCTGGCCCACTACTCAATGTCTTCTGGAACCCATCCCAGACACTCCAGAACCCCAAAACCTGACCCTGTAGTACTTATAGTGTAGTTCCCCATTGTATTTGCTAGTCTTGATATTACTTAAATTGTTGCATGCCCTCTTGCTTGATTGATATGCACTAACTGGCATGCTTTAACTGGCACACCTAAATAATTACATGCTCTAAGTTTGATATGCACGTTGCAACTTATTTTTTTTTTTTTTTTTTTTGGGTCAAATTATTGTGTTGGGCACACAGTGCCATGGTACACAGTACTACAGGGCTATATAAGCTACAAGGGCCAAGGAAGTCCACTCCCCCCTGCTACGCGGAGAATGAGATGGCTAGTTTTCCTTTGCCGTTTTAGACCTCACCCCCCTCTTACTAACTAGAAGTGTGAGTATCAGATGTACTGTTTGAGGTAGGCAGCAACAAAATCCACCTTCAGTGTAGGTGGTGATGGGTCAAGCAGCGCAGTCACAGTCTCACCCATAAGGAAGTCAGAAGAGTAAGAGTCTGGATGGAAGTAAGACAGGTGCCGACATTAGTGATAAGTAATTTAGATTAATTGTGTGTTAGAGGGGTGTGGCCACCGTATGGTGGTGCCATCACAGCTTTAGGCATTCGTTCTTTGTATGGACTGCGTGGGCGGAGAGAACCACTTCATCGCATGGATAAATCTGAAGAGATGTTTTAAGGCGTCAGGGTTTGATAGGAGATAGGACATGGACTCAGCTTTCTGGTGGAGCGTGCGATATAAGTGCTATTGTCTCTTGTGGCGGTAGTGGGGGCAGACCAGGAGTAGGTGGCAGACCAACTCAACTACTAGTCCCCCGCAATGCTGACAAACTGGGGTTTTTGAGCACTGTATGCAGAATAGATGACGGTTGAGCACGATGTGTTCTGTGCAGAGTTGTATTAGAAGGGCTGAGTGGTGCCTGTTAAGTGATTTTGTCAGGTTCATGTAGCGCTTAGATGGCAGCAATTGATCAAGGGCGTGTATGAGCGGGTATCAAGGTGATGTTTTCCATCTGCGTTTCCATGTTGCCTGCAGTCTCACCAGGGCTTCCTGCCTCATAGCTGTGATACTTGTAGGTAGTTGCTGCCTCCTAAGGATTGGGGGGAGATGTCCTGGGATGCTCGAGTAGCCACACACTGCTCTTTTGGCCAGTGAGTCTGCACGCTCATTTGGTTTGAAGTTGACATGACCTGGTGTCCAGTGGATCTGTAGGTCAATTACATTCCTCCTTTGGTCTATCTATTGGCCGCCATGTTGCAGGGCAGTTTGCCATGCCTGGGCTCTCACCAACTGGTCCTGTTTGATCTGAAGCATTTCTGCCACAGTATGAACTCGATTGAGTAAGTAGTGGCCAGAGTGTGCATGCTGGTTGAGGAGTGCTTTGATGGAAGCCTGACTGTCACTGCCGATCATGGCCATTGGTGGGAGCCTCTATTGTAGGTTGGTGAGTAAGTATATTGCAAGGAAAATACCTACTACCTCCACTTCATAAACTGTGTGCTTAGTATCCAGGCCCAGGTGATAGCATAGGGAGGCCTCTTCCTTGCCCTCAATGTATAAGACTGCAGATGCACCTACTCCTCCTTCGAGGTTTGAGCCATTGCAGTAAACTGCTGCCAGAGACTTTCCAAATATTTCTGTAGCAGCAGCTAGTGCTGTGTCTTTGCTTCCTTTGATATGGTGAGTAAATGCTGGGAGGTAGCCCAGGCGTCATTATATTGGGTCTATGGTTTCAATTCTGTTGGGTGTAACTCCAGTAGTGTAGAATAGATAATGTAACAGAGACTTGTGCTTGGCAACAAATCGCCTCGCAGCCCTGCAAATGGTTATGTAAAGAGGGTGTGTCTTAGGAAGGGACAAGAGGCGCACCGCTGCTCGAAAGAGTACTTTTTGGAACAGTAGATCTGTTGGGAGCAAGTTAGTATATAGATCCAGTACATCACCCGCAGTAGTGCTCAGGGCACCTGTGACCACTTTGGCCGCTTGTCTTTGGGAGGGAGTGAGTTTGTTAGTAGCTGCGACAGAACCGAGTCTCTTCGCCCTGGAGGGGGAATCATAAATAATGGTATACCAAACATCCGCCGCATACGTGATCGCAGGAACCACCACTGTGTTGTACAGCTGACATGCATGGTGTGGTGGCATGCCCCCAGAGGGCCTGGAGAGCCATGCAATCTGGAGGGTCCACCATGCCACTTTGGCTATGACTCTCTGGGTGTGGGCATTCTAACAAAGCCTGGTGTCAAACATGACACCTAGGTATTTATAAGTTTTTACCATGTTGACGCTCTGAGAGGTCTCCAAGCCATCATGTTTGGTGCGCTTGAGCACAAGGTTGTCCGGCAGTGTGGTTGAGGCAGCTCACAGGAAGTCCATGAGCGCAAGCTTTGAGAGCTCGAAAGGTGAGTTATGCATAATAAACCAGGTGAATCCGCCATCTGCTCGCTGCATCATGTTAGTCAGAATACCTCTTGTCTCCTCAAAGGTTTTTGCTACAGCCAGGAATATCGAGTCATCAATGAATCCAAAAGAAAATCCGGATTTGGAGGATGGGGTGGCTGTTGATATGAGAGGAGCATTGTAAAACGCGTACAGGATCATTGAAAGGGGACAACCCTGCGTGGTCCCATTTGAGACCTCTAGGGGCTTGGAAACAAAGTCGTTAAATCTGAGTCTTATGGTTCTACCAGTTAGCATCCTCCGTATCAGATGGATATAGCCGCTTGGGACTGCCTGCTCCTGCATGTTGTGTAGCAGGCGGTCCCGAACAGTATTAGAAAAGGCACCCTGCACATCGAGAAACAGAGTCGAGGCGACCTTCCCTAATTTCTATGTGTCCTTTACTGTGCTTACCACTGAGTGCATTGCATTGGTTGTATTACGGCCAGGGCGGCCACTGAACTGCTCTTCTGGGAGCATACCATGCTTCTCTGCTAGGAAAGATAGATCAGCAGCTACAATAGTGGAGAGTAGTTTCCCAATTGTATTGAGAAGCCCAATGGGTCTGTATGCACCCGGCTTGCTGTAGTCAGGTTTTCTGGGTTTGCGAAGAACTAGTGTCATAGATGTCAGCCAGCTGTCGTGGTATACTTCTAGTTCAAGGACTGCGCGGAAGATAAAGGCTAGGTGGGGGATAAGAACATCAGCACATTTTTTAAGTATGACATTTGGGATCCCGTTAGGACCCGGCACTTTGTAAGGTTGCAGCCCCGCTAGGGCAGTGCATATGTGCTTATGGTTAAAGAATTGGATATCAGGGAGTGGGCATGAGTAAGCTGTGTGAGGTATCAAAGGAGAGGGGGGAGGAGGAGGGAAGAAGGACTTAGCTAAGACCTTTGCCTTGGCATCATTTGTTGTGGCCCAGATCTCATTGCCCCCAATTGTCTCCTGGAGCTCGGGGACTCTATCACTTGAGAAGTCAGTGGGCTCCCTGACAATATACTTGTTAGCAGTATATATCTGTCTAGCGTCTATGCTCTCCAGCCACTCAAGCCAGTGCTGGCCCTTGGCATCCCGTATGCATTGTGCCATGAGCTTCAAAAGTTTCGCTGCTTCAGCTGCGGCTGGGTGTTCCACAATGTTATGGAATCTGTAGGCCAGCGTGTTTGCCCAATTGCGCTCTTTCTTCAGAGCCGTCAGCTCTTCATTCCACCAGCACTTGGTGTATGGACAGGGTGCTCGGACAGGAACCATCGATTCATCATTAATGACTTCCTGGATTGCTGCCATCAGCGACATTACTGTCTAGTTGAAGTCATCCTCCAAAGAGATGTGCCATGCAGGAGTGAGGGGCATCAACTTCTCCTTAAGAGCATCGTTGAACATGGCCCAGTCAATGGCTCTGAAGTCCCTAAATGGTTTGGGAGCAGCACAAGGTAGTGGTAGGTCAACCACCGTAACCACTGGGAGATGGTTAGCTAGAGGAGGGCACAAGCTTGGAGTGACATTGCAGGATATGATCAGATCTGCCTAGCTGTGTCTGCTTCAGACATTGTCTGGCTGTGTCCAGCGGTTGGAGACCATTTGCAGCATAGGTAGCCCTGGTGGAAGTGCTAGCTCCATGTTATAGGTACTGAGAAGGTTGAAGAGGATTTGCAGCTCATCCTCTGAGGAGTTGAGGTGTCAATTCTCAACCGTCTCCCAAAGCAGATGGTGACGGTTGAAATCGCCTAGCCACACCATGTGGTCGGCGTCAGAGGTGCAGATCTGTTGGGAATTAGTATGCAGGAAGGTGGAGAGAGTAGACAGACTGTTGTCATTTAGACAGTCATTATAAATGTTGAAGATGGTCATTGATCTATAGTCGCTGTTGAATCAAATGGCTGTAATGTCAGGTGACGGGACATCTAGGAAAGTGTAGGAGTCCAATGAGATATTGGTACTGATGAGTAGGACCAAACATGTATGATCGGCCCCATCAAGACAGTGGGTTTAAGGGTATCATATGATCCAGCAGGATGAGGCCCTCGTTTTCCCTAGTTTGTCAAGATAAGGTTCTTGGAGGGCCAGAATGTCCCAGTCATTGGGGTTGGCAGTGTTGAGCATGGTGGCCTGTGCTACATCTGATTTTCTTACATTCTGTTGCCAGATTTGAAGGGTCTGCGGAGTAATCAGTCTTGTACTCATTGTTGGGTGGTAGGGGGTAGGGGGCTAGGCTTGAAGGGCTGAACAAAGTCCAGCAGGGAGGCTTGGCAGCGTTGGCTGGGTGCTGGATTGGTCTGTGACTTATGGTCAATCCATGGTGTGGTGGTTGGTGGGGAGTGAGAGGTTTTCTTGGTGTTCTGCACCCATGTAGATGGGTTGGCTGTGGGGAAGAAAGGCATGTTGTTCTCAGGGAACCTACTGTCGATTTTGTTGCAGCGTCTTATAAATTCCAGGCAGATTTGTGATGTGCTCATGTGTGTGGAATTGTCACCGCAGGTAGTGCATCTAACTTGGGATGTGCCCAGGCACGTGTTAGATTGATGATCTGTACTTGAGCAGCAGGCACAGCAGGGGGTGTTGGAACACTTAGCTCTGAAATGACCATATTTGTGGCAATTGTTGCATTGCATTGATTCACAGATGTCCTTATGCACCACTACTCAATGGCTGGCGATATAGACATGCTCCCGGAGCAGGGTGTTGGCCACATTTACCGAACTGCAAGACATCTTGACTGAGGCTAAGGATTGTGATAGCGACCTATGTTTGGCTTTCTTCAGCCATGTTGTGGAGGTGATTGACCCAATTGGGAGGTTGTTGTCGCCTTCAAATGCTGAGATGTCATTTGGGTCAGTTGGGTCAAACTCACCTTTGCATGGCACAAAGCAGATAATTAGATTATGGGCCTTGTCAATTACCTTGGCCGACTTTCCCAGGTTAGCCGTGGCTATCTTCCAATCTGGGTCCCATGCATATTCATGGAAGCATTCAGCCAACTCTGCTGAATCAAATTCAAACAGGTATGCCCCGCGTGCGAGGGCCGATATTCCACATAACCATGTGGATGTCGCAATGCACGCCGAGCTGTCACCAGCTGCCAGGTCACCCATGGCTTTGTTGACTTCTGCCAGGTGATTATTGATGCGCTTGCATAGGTCATGGTTGCCTTTGGGGAAGTGGTCTTGTGGGGAGGAGGGGTCTTTGGGGTCGACTTTGACTAGGACAGTCTTGGCATCCCAAAGTAGTCTCTGCTACAGCCGAGTGTGCTGGGTTGATAGGTCTGGATTGAAGTGGGCCAGGATCTGAGTGGGGACTGGGAGGAGGTTAGTCACAGCAACGTTAGCCCACGTGGGGTGGGGGGCTGGTGGCATGCAGTTGGCAGGGGGCACACTGAGTTTTGTTGCAGCCTCAGTAAGTGAGCCTGTAGCCATAATCAGCTGCGTGGTGGCTTCCTTGAGAGTTAGGGTAGTCTCAGCCTGTGTGGCGCTGGTGGCGGAGGCAAACTCAGAGGACTTCGACAGGCTGGTGACTATGTTACCAATTCGGTCGAGTATCTTGGATGCTACTGCATCTGCAATGCACTCTGCCGATTTGTCTATTATGTCATCCTCCAGTAGGAAAGCCACCATGAGGGTGGCATTCCTTGCCTTGCTTTTGAGTTAGGTGCCTTTGGAGACCAGGGCTGCAGTCATCAGTACCCTAACAAGCTTCATGCAATCATATGGCTCACCAGCCAGGATCCAACCCTTGGTCTCCATCTAGCGCCTGGCGTCATTGACCAATTTGACTGTGTCAGGTTCTGCTGATTTAGGGGCTTTCTGAGAAAGCAATGCCCTTACAAGGCGGACTTGATCTATGAACACTCGGGTGTCTGGAACTCTGGGGTTAAGGCTCCGGGGTTCAAGACGCAAACAGGGGGGGTGGTCCCGGGGAAATGGAACTTGACCCAGGGGTTTTGGGGTTTTGGTGGGGGTTGAGAGTTGGCGGGGGTTGAGTCGGAACCAGAGATTCTAAGACGAGACCCGGTTAGTAAATTTAGAGTCGCAAAGTGTGTACCAAACTTAAAGCATGCGATTATTCTGGCATGCCAGTCAAAGTGTGCCAGTCAATGCGTACCAGTTAAACAAAGGGCACGCAACAGTTCAGATAATATCAAGACTAGCAAATACAGCGGTGAACTACACTATAAGTACTACAGGGTTGGGTCTCGGGGTTCCAGGGTGT
>QLON01001049.1:0-10531 GCA_003313675.1 Termitomyces heimii
CAGTGCTCGCTGGAGAATAAAGAGGGGTGTTTGATGTGTTCTGGTTAGGAGGGTTGGACTTGTATTGTTATAGTGTAACTTTAAAGATGTATATACGGTGATAATGGACGGCGCTGTTAAGATAAGGTGCGGAGATGGGCATCTGATATCAAGGATCATTGTAGGAACCGGCATGCGGGGTAATCACGTTTTTTTAAAAATTGCGACCGGCACTTTCCTTTTTATTAGGGCCCAATGGTGCCCCGGCTTGTGCAGCTCGACGTCGTCATGGTCGACGATGGCAAAGCCGATTCGCGCCCATATAAATGTGAGCACTGCCCCCGGTCATTCAGCCGCCTCGAGCATCAGGTCTGTCTGTCCCGCCGTCGTCTGCCTTGTCTACCACGCTGACCACGCACAGACACGCCACGTCCGCACACACACTGGCGAGAAACCCTATCCATGCACCTTCCCCTCCTGCGGCAAGCGCTTCTCCCGCTCCGATGAGCTCACACGCCACTCTCGCATCCATGGCACACACGATCCCGCTCCAAAAAAGGTCCAACGCAAGCCCCGTCCCCGCCCTGCCCCTGCCCCTGTCCGTAAAAAGGCTCGTAGTCGCGCAAACAGCGATGACGAGGTCCGTCCCTTTTCTTACTTTCTTCGTCCTCTCATATCCCCCCAGGCAGAGTCCTATGCCCGCCCCACCTCCCTCGTCTCCCCCGACGCCCCGCTGTCCCACCGTCCCTCAGCCCAGCCCACGTCCCCCTTTGACGCCGAGCTCTACACCCTCGAGCGCGAAGAGGCCCTGCGTCGTGCACAGTACGAGGTTCGCCATGCAGAGGCCTTGAGGCGTGCCGAGTACCGCCTCACCAAAAGCGCAACCACAAGCCCCGTAATGTCCGTCTACGACTCGGTCCGCCACTTTGGCCTCTCCCACGAGCGCGCCACGCCCACTGACGACGAAAAGCCACGGCGCAGGCTCAGCGGCCCAGCCGGCCCGCTCACAACCTCTCGCTCCGAATACACATACTACTACCCCAGTGGCTCACAGTCGCCCTCACCCATCACATCCGACTCCGAGTCTCCCCCGCTCTACACAAAGTCACGCATCACCCCATCCACCAGTCCTTTCCTCGGCCCCCTCCGCACACTCAACATTCACTCGGCAAATCCCTCACGTGCCCCGTCCCCCGTCCTCCTCCCACCCCCGCACCTCTCCCTCGACAGCCCTGTCCATTCGGCCGCTGCCCCCTGGTCCAAGCACCCTCACCGACCCTCCCTCCGCGGTCTCGCTTCCGCCTCTAGCTCTCGCGCCCCAAGCCCCCCGCTCTGGCCTGGTTCTCGACCATCAGCAGAGCCTCACCCCCATCATCATCACCCTCACCACCACCTTGCCCACTCGGTGCGCGCCGCGTTTGGCATGACCCCCATCATCCCTCCCCACTCCCACTCGGCCCGCGTCCTTCCCCTCCCCATACCAGGAAGCAGGGCCTCATCCCCGCCAATCACCCTTGCCCCTATCAAAGTCCGTGAGGCCCCTGCGTCTGAGCCCGCCCCCGACGTCCATGACAGAGTCGAATTGCCGGGTTTTAGTGCCTTTGAAGCTGCCGCCCTTGCCCGTGTCCCCTTTTAGGGACTCGATTTTATTTATTCCTCATAGACTTTAGATTTTCCCATTTACATTAGACGTACAGACGTATTAAGGGTGTAGTTTTCTACCCTTTGCTTTGATGCTTTGTTTTCGTCGTTTTCGTTTCTTGTGAATACGTACTTTTTTATTTGCACAGTTCCTCCTAACGCACGCCGACTATCTGGGTTTTTTTTTCTTTTTCTTTACTTGTAAGTAATGATACCTCCATTATGTACTGGTTTGTTATATTATATTATAAATAGATGCTTCAAATGAGTCACCCCCAACCCCTGTGGTTTCTCCGAGAGGTGTGTTTCCGAATACGTAATTGTGGTTGGTAATCCTTTACGGTACCCCGTACCCGGTGTGTGAAACTCCGGTAATCCGGAGATTGAAAAAAAGAAAAAGAAAAAGAGTGTGCTTTGTGGGGGCGCGCGCGCGTGATTGAACGAATCGGAATCCCGAATGTCCGGGGGGGTCGGTTGATGGGGGTTTATTTTTGGAATGAATTGTGATGTATACGGTGGAGGATTTGGAATGGAAGCAAATGAAGTTGGGATGGGATGGGGATGGGATTCTTGAAGGGACTGGGCGTGGTGGGCGGGGGCGGGGGCGGGGCGAGGCGAGGCGGGCGCCGTGATTTTGGTTGAGGGTTTGCGAGAAGCAAGGTTTTTTTTTTTCTTTCTATTTTTGGAGATGGGGGGGCGGTGTCTTGTTTTGTTCTTTGTGAAAGAAGTGTGGTGTGTGTGACCGGTGAGGTAGTGGGCACTGGGCATTAGGGTAATCGCACCCGAATCACCGGAGAATGACCATTGTATTATTATTTTTATTTGTATGGGGGCTGCTTGCTGCTCAAAGGCCTGATGGCGCTAGGGGGATGGCGGTGCATTACGACTACGTATCTGTATCTTCTTTAGGCTTTTTTTCAGATTGGATCCTGGGGAATTGGGGGCGTGGGTTGATGTGATTGTCGGCCCGAGCCGGAGAAGGATTTGACGACCCCGCCCGCTTAAAGAATACTTAACCGACATTGCCTCGGCGCGGGTCGTTCTCCGGCTCATTTAGCCTATAACCGGGGAATCCTCGCACGGCTTCAAACAACTGCAACCCGTAGACGGGGTTGAGCCTAAGCATGGTCACCCCCTTTGTGCCCTAGTCCACAGTCCAGGTCACCATCCATCCATCCATCATCACGTTTAAACACCCGTCCGTCAATCAACTTAGCTCCATCAGTGTTGGTCGTGGCCCCACATGTCACGAGGAGACCAGGGGGAAACCCCCCTGGCGAACCCCACCCCACCACGTGTTGATCCTCGTCCTGGTTTCTCCGTGCCCTGGCAGGCCCACGCCCACGCCCACGCCCCGAAACCACCGCAATGGCGAAAAAAAAAAAATTTTTTTGATTGTGTGGTTTAATCAGAATCAGAAATAAAAATACCCACACAAAGGGCTTCTCTTTCCCCCGAGAAAGTTGGTTCCGAACGAAAGCTTTTCGAGGTTCGAAAAGGGTATTGCTTATGATGGGGACATTGGTCTTTGGGTCTTTGTCCTCCCGCAGAGACTCTGGGTGTGTGTGGCTAACCGCACATTACATACTTGTGCGTATCTAGTGCGCATCTCCCCCGGTTTCTGTTGTCCGTACGTACGTACGTATCGTATCCTTCCATCTCTGTTGAATCTCGTCGCGCGAGCCCGGGAAAATCCATGTCGAATGTCCCCACCCCACCCCGAAAGTGTTTTTTTTTTCTCTTCTCTCGTCAACGTTATGTACGTGCTTGGGATAACTGGTGTTGCCACAGAAAAATAATAGCCAAGGAAGCGTGGGTGAGCGATTTTGGCGTGAGGGTGTACCCGTTTGTTTTACTTCGAGCTGCCACCCACCGCCACCACCACGGCCGCCACCGCCGCGAAATGCCGTCCTTGGCCCCCCTTTTTCTGCGGGTGCAATGTGCAATTTCAGGGGTCACTTTCCTTATACACTCGAGTTTATGTTGCCCCCTTCGAAAACGTGCCTGGGTACCCCCTTTCTCTCTTGAGACTTTCCTGATGCAAGGCCGAAGACTCGCAAGGTTGCTAAAAAAAAAAAAAAAAGGAGAGTCTTCGAGGTCGTGCGGGTAATCATCGTAGGAATCAAGAAGAAGAAGAAGAAGAAGAAGAAGCTTCGGATTGTTGAACACCTCGTGGACGAATCTTGTTGACGCTCGAGCTGAGTTTAACCGGCGCACAATTGTCTGAATGAAATCATCAATCCCTTTTCGCTCGCCCCCCCCCCCCCACTTCTCGATGGCGTTCACATGGCCGCAAGGGTGTGACACACTGCTTTTATTTTTTTATTTTTTCCTTTTTTCCCCTCGCTATTTGTTCCGTGATTGCTTGTCTTCTGGGGTCGTTGGCTGGGCAAGGAATCTTCTAAAGGATCCTTTTCACTCTTATTGTGTTGTTTCGTCGTCACTCTGTGGATCAAGTACCGATTGGCTGCGCCTGCGTATGATTCCAAAATGGCGCCTTTGAATCAGTTGTACGTACGTTTGTGTGTGTCTGTGTGTGTGTTTTTTTTTTTTTTTTTCGATAGGGGATTCCTTTTCACCCTGACGTCGACCACGACTTTTTCACGTGCCCTCTTGACGCCAAGGATCGCGATGCGATTCGAATTTCGTAGATTTGACGGAGGTCAGGGACACGACGACTTGCTTTCCGATACACAAGTCGTGGTTTGGTTCTCGAATGACGTTGTTGAACCCTTGACGGTTCGCTCGCTGAATTATTACTCGTGGCTGACTGGACATATTGAGAATCCGGTTTCTCTCGACACTGCAAGAGTTTGCGTACCCGTACAAGTGTTTGATGATACATTTTGCGTTGACATGAAGCACGAGGTCCGAAAACATCTGAAAAAAAATAAATAAATAACGAGTCCATGTGCGTTGCGCTTTTATACCTCGCCGCTGATTTTCTCAGAGAAGTATAAAAGATGCTTGCAATTCGTCATGACAAATTGAATACATGTCGCTTTAGTAGTGTTCTGATGTGAAGCTTTATCGTTTTGACGCTTGGCTTCCATTTAACGCGATAGGTTATATGACCTGTTTCCCGTTAACCGTTTAGCAGAAACATTGCAAATGCTAGCATCGGATATTTCCCCTTGGATAAGGCTCAATGATTAAAAGTCGTGTTCTTTCAGGTTACTGATTGGTTGTACAGGATCCCCATATGTTATCAATGTCGGCTTTTTTTCAGCCAAAAAAGTTTGAAAAAGGAATACCGAAATTCAGCTTAAGGAAGAATACGACTAGATCATTGGCTCATCATCTTCCGGACAAGACTGTGTAGACAATAAGCGATAGAGTGGTTTGAGACAACTTACGACAAACCAACGTGCCCTGGAAAGACTGGAAGGTAATAGTCGCAAAGTCGATGCCCAGCTCTTAAAAGTGGCAATAAAAACTCAAAGTAAACAAGATGGAACTTGTAAGGAACTCACGAACATGATATTGGAATAAGAGCAATCCGCTGCAATGTAAATCCCTCCCGCAAGGTCGTCCGGCGGAAGTTCAAAAATAACGATGGTAAACTCTGGCAATCCATTGAATGCCTCCTTCAACGAGACAACCTTGCTCTGTCCAAAGTTACATCAAGGCCCAGACATTCCTCTTGAATGTCCCGAAAAACTACAAGATGGTGCTGTCGTGCTTCGAGGCAGCGTTTGCAAAGTTTGCCGCTGATAGAGGGCAAGCGAAGAAAACGAGTTTCATCTTCTCAATGAGCCTCTGAAAAAACCGCTGTTGTTGAACCAATGTCTATGGCCCATTGATTCATGCATGCCTCAGGAGTACATATTACCTGCACCAAGGATACCGACTGGGAATACTGTTACCACCGAACAAAGTCCTCGCACCATGTGTCTTGAGACTTTGTATATGCAGTAGCTATGTTGCCTCAAAATTAGGGAAGGGGGATTCCTACTGTAGAATAGGAAAACAAACGAAATTCTGTATTCGTATCAACAGTCGCCTTGAGAGACTCACTAAGACATGGTAATCAGTGGCTGTATCAAATTCCTATCAATACTTCAGATTTGTGTAATAGGTAGGTAGATTCTGCATCCCGTGTATAGATGGCAAAGGTCGAGCGAGGGAATACTAAGTAGTGCCCTGATACCGACATCAGAAATTCCGGCTGCTCAGACCAAGGGCCAAAATAATAGAGAAAATTGCATGCAGACAATCCTACTCCTTGCTGTTCACACAACAGGGAATAGTCATGAAGGGATGATGATGCTTTTCCATATCTCTAGGCCGCTACATTAAAGAGGTAGAAGCAATGTTTCAATTTTACAGTAAGAACCTAGGCATGTCAGAGGAAGGATTCACATCGTCAAGTCGAGAAGCGATCATCTTATCGCTCAAGTCTAAAATCTAATCTATCTCCGCGGCAAGAACGATGAAGGACCGTGACTTCAAAAAGTTTTTATTCTTTACAGGACAGCCACCACAAATCATCATGACTTGATGTTGAACAGCTACTTACAAGAAATGTGGGCGACATTCATGAAAACACGTATGCGCGTCGCCATCGCGTACTTCAAGCTTCGCCAGCGGTTTAGGTCTCTTCTTCGGTCTAGATTACCAATCGCGACGTATAGCTTGAAGGAAAAGCCGAGCATCCCAAGAGACGACATAGAGGAAATCAATCCAGTTATAAAAAGCTCAGAGTTTGCTTATCAAGTACGGATATATTTTGACTTTTCATTTAAACAAGTGTGGTACTTATGTGGATGAGAAGGCGACGAATATTGTGCTCATCAACGAAGAAGGTGTAAAGATAGCTGCAAAGCATGTTAGTAACGATACTTAGCTCTCTGAACGGGAAAATTTTAGGCGTCTTACTCTTTGTCAGATCCGCCAAAGGCTTCTGGTAGAATCCTATACCCCTCGCACTTGGCGCACGCATCCCCTTCATCTTCTGCCGTCGGACCCTTACGTCGCTTTGGATCCCATGAATACATCTGTTCTGAACTGGATATTCCTTATATCGTGCTTGAACTTCAGCTTCTGGTCTGAGAAGGAGGGACAACCTGGTCGTTATGGTGTCGAATGGCGGGACAAATGGGATTCTAGTGAAAAGAAGTTATGGACGGGTTATTGGAGCCTGGTAGCTTCCCTCAATAGGGGTGAGATAGTACGCGTTTTTTGTACACTTCTTCCATCTTATGACCTTGATTACATAGCCCTCGCGGACGACGATATTCCAATAACGGACCCAAACTTTTACTCTTCAGAAGTCCTCTGTCCTGATTCATTGATTGAACACGTGTTTCGCCCTTCCCCTCAATCATCGGAATCCATTCCTCTATTGAAAGAGCGGATAGCCATCATGAGAGAGGTTGGATCGATTCTATGCAAGGTATCCTCGCGCAATTTGTTTTCCGGATCACTACTAAGCGCCGAGGCGATTTTAGAAGTTTGATGGCTCATTTCAGGGATTCCTCGACGAATTTCACAGAAGACACAATGGGGAAGGCACTGCGCTTCAATTATTACAGATGGTCGTCGATACCTTCCCAGTCTATCGTGACGAATTCATCTTGAACGAAAAAAAAGGTATTTCTTTGTCTGGCCAGTCAACGCTCTTAATTAAACAACATAATTAGTTTGTCTGTGGAAGAGAGCGCAGATCCTTGTCGCCGAGGTCTGGGCTGCCTTCTATCCAGCTAATCCAGTATCTCCGCATCCTATATTCCCCGGAGTCCGAGGTCCTAGAATCCAGCAACTTACGATGTTTGCAGACTATCGTGTGCCACAGATCTTGCATCACCTTCGTATCCTCGATTATCCGCCTTCCCTCCTTGAAACTCTTCGCGCAGGCATGCCCGTCCAGTCTGGTGCCCCCGAGGAGATAAGCTTGCGCGCTGCCAGTATTGTTGCTGTCGAGCGGGTGAAACAGGAAATTTTAAAGCTCTTTGAAGAAGCAGGTAAATGCGGTGAAGGTATCGTCAGCAGTGTCCTGATAGACTTTTATCTGTGGGATCTTGCGAAGAAGATAGAAAATGGGGAAGACCGAATAGAGGGCATTCAAACGGCCGAGATTGTTCCAATCCATCGGACAAGGAGTATCTGGTACTAGGGCAAACGTTCCGTACCCCCAAGCATAGATTAGTTTATTTTGTAATTTATAATACATTAGGTCTTTGTTTTCGACCACCACAAAATAATGAAACATTTTTTATCATGAAATGAGAGAGGATGTTGGCAAAGCAGTGAAGTCGTCATCGTCATCATCGTCTCCGTCCATAGATTCCATTTCATCGGACGAGGAGTCGTCACTTGCATATTGCCTCTCATCAAACACATCGATGTTGCCTTCCTCCCGTAGTATGCTGTCGAAAATCTCGTAAGACTTAGGTGGTAATTCTCAAGGCAACTAAAACACGAACTGATCAAACATTCTGATCGCAGTCGCCTCCTCGGACCCGGACTCTGCCACTATACCCGCCAACGCCCGGAAGTAGACAGACCGATCTTGACGGCTGTCTTCTTCGAGCACACGTACTTCTGTCGATGTACGCTGAAGGTTTGGTGCACATGGCGACGTAGGCGTAGGACTGTGAAGGATGATATCATTTTCGATCCCGCAGGTGACGACGTGGAAAAGGTGAGGATGACAGAGGACAGTGTTAACGATTGATCTGTGACCTGAAGTAAAATTCAGTCGTAGAAAGACAATCAAAATTAATCGGCATACCATGCAAATAACAGTGCGGTGTCGTTAGATCGACTGGGATATACCTCGGCTTTCCGCGGCCGTATGTGAATGCTATGGATAATTTGACAAAGGTACAGATATTACAGAATGACCGAAAACTTACCTGTCACGTTTGACCAATGTCTAGATGCCCAGTCATCAGCAGAAACCTCAATTCTCTGATCGACAAGCCGGTCGGCTGTAGGAATTTTCCACATATATCCACGAAAGTCCTCAGAACCAGCACAGTAGAATTCATCGCTGTTCGACCTGAAACTTCCGAACGCACCATTCTACATAGGTATCAATTTGTGAACATTGATAACAGGGATTATCATATACACCTTGATAGTACACGAATTAGAATACGCCCGTTCAGGTGGTAACACAGGCGTTCCATCAGGATGGTTCTTCCCACTGCACACAGCAAGGGGGATGGGATCCGACAGAGCATATATTGTAGGAAGGAAGTTCTGGAAGTAATTCAGTAATGGCAGAGCCAGAGCTGTGTTCAATTCATACGAGCATGACTACAGCGAGTTTACTCCCTAATCAAATTCATCGTTACAGATCGATATAAAAAGAAAAAAAAATTGCGCTAACCATCAGGATTGAATGTTAGGCTGCTTGCTTCTGGCTTGCATAAAGTACTGTGTGTCTTCCGAGTAAGTTTTGTGAGATACTTCCCAAGGCACCATAATGTTGAGTTGCGGAGAGGAAGTCAATGCAAATATTGCTTACTTTTTGAACAATCCCGTCACATGATCGATTTGAGAGAGATCCAAAAGCCATTCGAGTATCGCGCAAACAAACGCCACCATGATTATCGCATGTAGCGAATATATACTCCATAGTGGGGTGATATTGCGCCCCTGTCGCTTCCGTTGGTAGTTGTAAGGTGTTTTGAGCGCGGGATAGGCGGTCTGCACGACCATCATGAAGTAAAATGCGTCCGTCTTGGCTAAATTGGAGATTTAGCATTTCCCTAACTTGTGACGAAATTTCCTACCCAGCGCTCATAAAGACTTCCTCCTGATACGGGTGACAACTTAATGCCCGGATGGTATCCTTCAAGGTGTTACATATAATGTTCCTGTCTCCCAGACGTTGACGTGACACTTACATCGTGGAGTTGGTACGTTCGATCTGGAACCTTTACACGAATGTGAGCATCCAACTGAAGCCCCACAGTCGACATGTCATATTTCAGAATAGTTTCATCTGTACCTGCGCTTCACACCCGGTCAGACCACATACGTTGCATGAAAGATATTCCACGAACCAATACATATAACCATTGGTCGAAGAAAAGACAATCGTAAAAACGTTTCCCTAGAGTCTCGTATGGAAGTCGTAGTCGTCAGTCCAACAGAAAAAGCTTACCTTGGGACCGCGAAGGGTACATATCGGCGTGGTCACATCCTCCTGTTGAAAGTCCCATATGCGTATCCGAAAATCTGTTTATATGTCACTGTAATCCGATATCGAAGGAGGGATCTCAATTACCATCTCCACCACTGGCTAGGAAACGCCCTTCTCCGGATGAGAAAGCGAGAGCATTGACACAGGATGTGTGACCGGAGAGTTTGCTGAGACAATTGTCATAGAATTAGATACAGTTATTACAGATTTAAGATATTTACCTGGAGAAAGGAAACCCATTTGATAGAATCGAAGTTATTGTCTCATCCTGAAACAACGACCTGCGATTGGTCCTGTGAGGGGAAGTGGAAATTTCTGAATGACTCCGATTCGCCCGAGGCATATTAAGCAATCAAAGATGATAAATCTTTAGATTGCAGACGATTAACGTGCTGGACAATCGTCCTAATTGTTTGATGTCGAGGCCTGAATCCTGAAGACGAGCAAGCGCGCTAGTGAGAGCTTAGGGTGTGCACAGAGTTTCTGAGGGTCACAAGACAGCACGTGGCGATCTCCTGGTACAGATAATAAAGAATCCGGAACTGCAGCTTGTCAGAACTTCCAAGTACGAATCGTGACATACGGGGCCATTGACGCGTCAGAAACGCGTCAACTACTAAAGGAACATTTATGATACCAACAAGTGTAGTCTCCTTAAAGTTGTCGATGATGTCAGCGCGAAGTTCTTCCCAATCCGGAGGTATAAGAATCGGTCAATGTGTCGATTTCTTTGCTTTCTGCGCCCCCCCCCCCCCC
>QLON01001049.1:10545-22571 GCA_003313675.1 Termitomyces heimii
CCCCCCCCCCCCCCCCTTTACTCGCTGTGCTGCATGTCCCGCTTCATCATCAATTCCATTCCGTTCGAGACGCGTATCTACCATGACGCCAAACAGATCCTTGTACGCGACAAGGCGCGTGCCAAAAAGCTTCTTGCTGGAATTCTTCCACATGGTCCTACTGCATTTCTTACCATTACCGAGAGTTCAAAGGAAGATAGAGTTCCCTCTGGGATTCAAGCTCATGATTCAATTGACGTGACTGAATCGTGAGGAGTCCTCAAGCTGAGTTCGATAGAAGCTGATGAAATAAGCTGGATCGGTGCTGACAAGGACTACTCACCAACAAGTACCAGTATCAATAATAACAGAACGTTTGTAAGTACAAACTTAAACCTCTCATCGACTCCTTGCCCACCTTTTGCCACTCACACCGCATAGGAAATATCTTACGGCTCAGGGGCGGTCACCGGCGCAGAATGTATGTTTTGTTCCGGGCTTTTTTGACATGTATCAGAATACTGTGTTGTAGGTCTTGACCAAATCACTCTTGGTGGAAATCTCGTCGCCAACAAACAGACAATCGGTGTTGCCTCCAGCGCGCATGGTTTTAGTGGCGTTGACGGGATTCTGGGGTATGATTAAGTCTAACCCCTTGTGGTCATTTTGATACATGATAACAGGATTGGTCCAGTTAATCTTTCATCATCAGGTTTGTCACCTCATGAGTCGCAGTTACGCCTCTCCGACCCTTTCCTTTCAGGAGAAGCCGTATCACCTGTAACCAAAAATTTATTCGATTCTGGACTCATACCTACTATGTCTATTGGAATGTCTTACATGCCCGACGGCAATAATGTCGCGAGTGGAGAGATGACTTTTGGAGCTACTGATACTGCGAAGTACTAAGCTTTTTATTTTTCTCCGGTCTTAAGCCAAATGACGTCTTTTTCTTGAATTACAGGTTCACCGGTTCAATCAACTACGTCCCAATAACGACAATAGAACCCTCCGCTAAGTACTGGGGGATAGACGCAGTTTTGACGTACGAGGACATGTCTTTGTTAAGATTATCTGCTGGAATATTCGACATCGGGACGACGTTACTTCTCCTTGCTTCAGATGCGTACAGGGTCTATCGGCGTGCTACGCATGCAGAAGAAGATAGGTATGAGATTGATTCTCACGCATGGATCGTGCAACCTTTTGAAATTCGTTCAGCGCCACAGGACTGTTAACTGTAACTGAAACACAATTCACAAAAATGAACAGTTTGTTCTTTACAATTGGCTCAGTGAGTGTTAATGACTGAAGGCCGTAGGTCACTTTTCATCGTTTGTGATGTCCATTAGGAAACCTACGAGCTCACACCAAATGCCCAGCTATGGCCACGACGATTAAACGACATTATTGGAGGCGAGAAAGACAAAATTTACCTTATCGTTGCCGATATGGGTGACCCCAGTGGGAATGGTCTCGATTTCATAAGTAAGACGTCCCTATGCCGCTATGGACTGCACGTAGATGCTCACCCTTCTTTAGTTGGGTTTGCCTTCTTGCAGCGCTTCTACAGTGTTTTTGATACAACCAATCGCCGATTTGGTCTGGCGAGGACAAAGTACACAACAGCAGAAATCAATTGATTGTTCTCACTTCCTTTAGAGCTGTTGCATAGCACTTTGCACTCCGAGTAATAATGAGTCCAATAAACGTGTTGATAATATCATCCCAGGCGTTGAAAGTTTCTGGCTCGCAACAAAACGTGGGGTTCCGAAAACATTCCCATTGCAACAAGAGACCATGTCACATTCATGTTTTGCTCCGAGCTGCAATACGCCTGTTCTTGCCTGGTCGTTTGCTCGCTCCACCTCTACCTCCACCTCGTCCTCCACTTCTACCTCCACCTCGTCCACCCTTCCTTCCGTCTCTCGAACCAAAGTTATCCGTAGACTCTCTCGTGTTTTGTTTTGACCGTCTGTTACCACCTCCGAAACCGAACTTCGAATCGCGAGCCTTGCGACTGAGACCTCTCTTACCGCCCCTTCCTCCGGCTCCTTCTCCCTTACCTCGCTTCGCAGGCCGGTCAGATATAGCATCTTCAACTGCAACATCAAAATCATCGTTACCCGCATCTGGATTATCAAGCATGTCCTTTCGTTCTGCAAAGATACCGGAAAATAGTCACGACATGATCGTGTCAAACGTGGAAACAACATACTCCGTTTAAGGCCCTTGAGCCGCTCTTCCATGTCTTTCTTCGATCTTTCGCGCTCCTTAAGTTTCTCAACTTGGACCTGCTTGCCAAACTTCTTGCCTTCGCGCTCCTTGCGTTTGTCTTCGCTCTTCTTTATACCAGCGGACTCGTCGAGTAGGCGCTGTCGTATCCGCTCCATATGGGCATCGGATTTGACCATCTCGGCGAAGTAGTCGGCTGGTCGTGTGAAAGGGAATTTGTGTTTTGCAGCCAATGAACGGGCAGATTCTGCACTATGCAAAGCCTGTTTGTAGCTATAGAAAGGGTGTGAATGAGTAGATAACGATGACAGTGTGTACATACAAGGCAAGTTCACGGTTCAGGTCGTCATCGACGTCAACATCTATTGTTTGAGGGTATGTGAGGCTGAGAGTTTCTGTCCAAGGTAATGAAGGATCGAGTTGAATGGTATCTCGAATTCGCTCTAGGGCGATCTATAAGGAGAGGTAGATGATTTATTGAACTTGAAAATGGGGAAAGAAACATACTTTGTTATCAATTTCTATTTTTTGCCGAGGTACTGCATCGTCGTCAAGTTGTTCCACGTCTTCAAGGAGAACATCTTCTCCATCGTCTTCAGCGCCTTCCTCATTTTCATCATCCCCATCCTCTGAGCCCTCCTGTCCCTCTTCATCTTCATCTTCATCCTTCTCCGCATCGCCATCCTCTACATCACTTGCTACTTCCGCACCACTTTCCACATAAGACTCCTCTTCACCCATGTCAGACGCGTCGTCTTCATCCTCTTCCGACCCATCTTCATCCTCGACACCAAGGGCAAGATTCAGTTGGGCTCGATCAAAATCATCGAGCCCGTCTTCTCCAAGGGCATCCATGAGTCGTGCCATTCCTTCTTCATCAACTCCCTCATCGTCACTATCCTCTTCGTCTTCGTCTTCAAAATCTCCGCCCTCGTGTGCTTCTGGTTCTTCAGGTTCGGGCAGAGGGACTACTTTTGATGCCTTGGTGGGTTTAGTGACTTTAGACGAAGTCACCTTTTTGTTAGCGCCTTTTGAGACTTTGGCGGTAGAGGGCATTGTAATTCTTGATCGTAAGTGAATTGAGATGTCAACTTTTTTTCGGAATCCTTCTGAAAATAACAACGACAAATAGAAGTGTCGCCCTAATTTGCCGACAGGACACGTGTTAACCTCGACCCTCCTCAGTCAACGACAAGAATATCTGCCAAACAAAGGAGCAAAATACCTATGTTTCTCCATGACAACACATTGAAAGTATGTTATCACATTTGTGGCAGTAGTTGTTGAACGTTGAAACGCGGGCAAGTGCGAGATGTCCCAACAATCGAGGGCATCTGATCATGAAGTCGGAGTTGTGTGATTTTCAAATAGCAAACTCCATCAGGCATATGGATCACTCCTTACTCACCGATACAAAGGTAGACAACCACATATGTATCTTTGTCCCGAAGCTTTTCCAAGCCTTCCAAATTGTTCCGAGCCAATTCTAATTTCTCGAAAGCATTCACTTCTGGCCGCCTGATGCCGTGAGTCACCATTTGAAGAGATATATGTATTCTTAGAACGATGCCGTGTTACAGTGCGATCCTTCCTGCTTCACTTCAACTTTATCGCAGACCGATTCCTCTGACACCGACGATGCACTGATGATGTTCATGGAGAAAGCTGACCTCACCCCTGACCGGCTATGTTATGTCAGCAATGATGATTTGACACTGCTTTTCCACCAATGAAAGAGCTGATGGCAGGGTAGAAAAGCCCACAAACGCGCGCACTCCTTTGCTCATCACACCTCCTGCGGACGCTAAGAAACGATGCCTCTCCCCAGGGCTCTCCTTTCCCGCCTTCATCACGACCTTGCGGAGCTTTTCGAGTCACCTTACCCCGGAGTATCGGTCTCCGTCGACGATGCTAATGTTCAGAAACTTTGCCTAGTGCTTACACCTCCGAGCGGTCCTTGGAAAGGTCTTGCGCTACACTTCGACGTGGAGCTTCCAAATCATTGGGTGTGGCAGTTTGGTGATGTTCGCATGAAACGAGTCTGACATCATACCTAGCCTTCTTCACCCCCAATGATCTACTCGAGCGTCGCTGGAATAACACATCCGAATCTACATGGGAACTGGATATGTTGCGATCTATTGAAAGAGCAGGATGAATTAGAGAGGGGTTATACTGGAGGGTAAGTGCTCTTTCCTCATGGCCATATCTTGCTTACAGACTTGTAGGTACACACCGGCTCTGACCCTCCGAGGGTTGTTTCTTCAATTTCTGACTTTCTTCTCCAGTACCAAGGTTCCGTAATCATCGACTGATCGATTTTGCTACTTGCCTGACGAAATCCCCAAACTAGGTCGAACAAATTGACGGAAGAGTGGTAGATATTGGTGACTATCATGTGGTACGCTATGAATTCGTCGACCACACGACATATACACAGGAGCAACTTGAAGACATGTGGAATTCGAGCTCATCGACGGAGGTTGAAATCTGTGGTAGCAAGTCTACGTTGATCCATCGAGTGAAGAATGTTCACGTTCCGATACGCCGAGTCGAAGTGGTAAACCCCAAATGGCATGCAACATACAAATTAATTTCCCAATGGAAATGCAGACGATGTCCATATAATTCTGCTGGACTGCCGGTCCACTGTACACTTCAGAACGAAGAAGACGATTGGTTGGCCACTCCAATCTGTTTCCCTTCAACTCTTCCATGTTACCTAGAAGTACTCAACGACGACGTCCTACTAGAATTGTCACGACACCTACTTTCAGAATCACTAGTCGCATTCTCAACAGCGTATCCTCGTTTCCGTCGGCTAGTCACCTCAAGACATGTGCTCTTGGAACGTGAATTGCGCTGTTTCTTCCTGCGTAATCCTCTCCGATCTTCATTATTGGGCATCGGAATTGCGCTCAACCAGGAGACTGGACGTTTATCTTCAGATTTCGATTGGCTAAGTTGGGAAGCTTTCGACACCTATCAAGTACGAATCAGTGTCCAGAAACGGGACTTTGAATTCTTCCTTCCTTTGGCTTTCAACCGCGATCACTTTGATCGTGCCAAGGATCGGATATGGACCCACCTTGAGATCCTTCACAAGGCCACCTGTGAAATTAGACGAAAAGGTCGTCCGCGGCCATTTCGCGCGCCTAGAAATCTTCACGATACTGTCGAGGTCGTGTATAAGCTGATGAATAATATTGTCGTCCTCTTGATGAAGGCCTGTAACGATGTACTTGAAATGCCGCCGACACCATCGACAGGACTGTCCTCAGCCATCACGCTCCTTCATGCTTCTGAGAAAGCAGTGACTGCCTATGGCCACCTCTATCATCTCCTCTTATGCCTCTCTCGCACGACACCAGCCATTCTCCAAGATGCCGTTTCCCGTCTTCAACGCTTTCTATATGATCCCCATTATCGATTGAAAGCACATGTTCCTGACCTGGGAGAACTTATAGTTCTCATAACCCTCGTTCTTGCCCTTCCACCTGACAAGCGAGGTCATCTTAGCTGGGCTTCATTGAATGGTCCAGTCCTTGAGGAAGCCACTGTACGCAATGCAAAGTGGCTCCTTGAGAAGCATCCTACGCTCGAAGTAATGGAAGATGGTCCAAGTCCATATCGTCTTCATACCACTTTCATGGCTTACAAGACGGGTTTGCGGCTCATGATGTTTCAGATCACCTTCTTGGATATCTTTGTCAAAACATATGCGGCGAACCCAAGCCAGTTGGACGATAACTATGGTTTTCCGGAACCGAGTATACCAGCCCGTATGGTGGAAGAGGTTAAGGCCATCTACAAGGTCGACACCTGGCCCGCTTTCTTCCGCCGTGTTCAATACCGAAATGGAATGGCACTTGATGAAGTAGCCTTATCGAGAATGCTCAGGAATACTATACATACCAGTGCGAGGAGGAACTACCATCAATCAAAGCCCCCACATATAGTTCACAAATTGTGGACGGAGAGACGTGAATTGGAGAAGCAGTGGCTCAAAGGTCGTTAAAGCCATTGGCCATCCAATCTATTTTTTTACATGTACTGGACGGGTTATCCGCACGCGTAATCACACGTTGTAATAGGACACCATGCAAGATCATTCGGAGTATTTTGGGCGTGAAAAACATGTTTCTGCCAAGAAGATCCCACTCAACAACTTTATCTCTAGTATCTGCTTTATCATACCAAATATACTATTCAGTTCTTATTGTAACACTTTCTGTCTAATCGGTTCCGTGTCACTTGATGGTTTGTGGAATTGGCTTTGATCCACAATATATGTAAATACGCCCTCTCGTCACATGCCGTCTTTCTGTATTCTGCTAACATGGAATCCCATGTTAATTTATAATTTACACGCCCGTAATTACAATAATATCTTTCGGGAACGTTGAATTAATGATGGATGTATTTTGGCTTGTCTGACTTTTCTCTCACAGGAGTGCTATCTCTCTGAGTACTCCCGTCAGTCGCGAGGAGTCAGCTCCTCGCGCCAAAGCTGAAGCTATTTTGGCATGTCCTAGGTGCTGTCATGTTGTAGGATCTTAGAATGCATTACAGCCCGAATGTTACACGAAGTCAAAAACGATATTTGGCTATCGCTGACATATCCTCTAGATTGCTCAAGGACCATAGCCGATTTGCTACAGTGTGTAACCCCACCTCGAAAGACTTTAATTAAACCTCAAACCCCAAGTAGTGCTTTGACCTTGCGACCACAAAGATTCAGGAGGACATGGACATTGAGACGACGTTCTTGATGGCTTTCATCGCGATACAAGGGTTTTCATAGCGCGGTCACCTTGTAGTTATACAGTATGACTACAGTTATGCCTAAGTGTCGTACTTCAGTGAAAGCGTGGTTAACGTTATAAGTATACTGATAGGCCGAAATTAAGAAGTGCAGATTAGAAAATTGAAAAAGGTAGAGTGCGAAATTTTAACTTCGATCTACGATGAAAGTTGTGTTGTTGACTGTGGTACGCTGACTATCTACAAAGGCACTTATCTGTTGAGGGACTGTCTGTCTGTGCAACCATAAGCTATCATAACCTGCATGTAACTTGAATTGAGACCCCATCCGGGAAAAAGACCCACTTATGGCTTTAACAGAATTTCGTCATCTCCTTCATCCGCAACTTGGTGGACCTCATCGCGACACCGAGCTGCGGCCTCTGCGAAGGCCCTATCCGCCTTTTTCTACTCTCACGACTAAAAGGTTTAGGAGGGCGGGGATCTGCCGCTGGCGTGTATAGAGGGTCCTCTGATATCCTAAATTTCATCTACATCTTCTGGAGGGGGTGGTGGTTTTGCCTGAAATATACAATGAAACCTTACTGGAAAAAAAGTAGGAGATACTAGAACATACAAATGGATCTTCGAGGTGGGCTACTCTTTGACGCATGAATTCAAGGACGAAATAAAAATGTCGATTGGAGGCTGGTGATCCGAATAATATGGGATCTGTATAAAAAACGGTCTAGTCTGCAATCTGAAACATTTGTCCAATTTTTTTTTGTACATTTACAATCCTCCGCGTGAGACGATCGCGATATTCATCCCAGGTGCTAGTGTCATCTTCTTCAAGGTTAATTTCTTCTTCTTCTTCCTCATTGGACACATCAGTTTTATGACGCTGTTCAATGACGCCTGAAATTTCGTCGCGTTCAATGATTTTGAAGCTCCACCATTCCCCAACAACAGTCATTAGCACAAAGCATCTAGTTGTAGGATACTGACGAAATGCAAAGGTGGCCTGTGTCTCAAGAGCAGTTTTAGCTTGAAACAACCGAACAAGAAGAATATAGGAGTATTCCAGTGGGTCATATTGACGTCAAGAAGGGGGCCGTTTAGCCTCACCCAAGAGATGAGGTGTAAAAGTCATAAGACGCATTCTATTCCATTGACCAATTTCAGCAGGAAAATCGGGAAACTTGGGATCTGGCTCTCTCGGAAAGACAATCGACTTGTTACAGACCTCAATGCCCATAACCATGAAATCGGGACGCAACTCCTCACAAGCACCTGTTATTGTTTCAAATGAATGATCAGGATGGACTTGTTTTTCATCATACCAGAGAGTCATCTCTGGTATGGGTATTGAATAGGCATCATCGTAAACAAGGTTGTCCATAACGAGCTGCCAAAGGGGTCGAAATGATCTTCAAGTAGCCTGCCATTTCCTCGTCTACTGTAAGCGAAGGTGAGAGCAACCATAAGCTTTGCGTAAGCTATAGTATTCTTTAATCCTAGCAGCTGAAGACCATTGTGAGAGGCTTGACCAGTGTTATCAGAGGTATGAATAGTGTAAATAAGAAAAGATGAGAAACATTACCTCTGTGATCTGATTAACTCGAGTATATTTATTTGGTTTTGATTGTCGACAATAGGATATTTAATTTAAATTGATAAACTCGTGGTCCATACTGGCGTATACCTACCTGGTACAATTTACTATGTATGCATTTAAAGAAGCACTGTTTACTTTTCTCACCATTTAAGGAACGCCACCGATCCGAGATCTTTCGCCAGTATCGAGGAATTACCTGTTATCGAATTGCCCTCACCCCCTCCGCTATTGACTGGTCGCAGAGTAGCAGGGAAACAACGCGTACCTTTACAAGTCCTTGGGTGGATTACGACGCTAGAAGACCTCGAGGCATGGACTGACAAGCACTGTCTTCGCTCGCATATTTCTTGTTCGCATATTTCAGGAGGTCAAAAACAACAGCTGGCTGTCGACCAGCTACTGCTTCTTCTGCCACGGGGCCATCGCCGGACTGCTGTAGTACTCGATCCCACCGTTGAGTACCCGAAACACATCAACTGGTGCTTTGTTCTTGCGAACAACCGGACTCGGGAGGGTATGGATATCGTAAACGATATGAAACTGTTGACGCCTTCCGTATTGCACTTGATGTTAAGACTGCACCGAAGTGGCATCAGGTTTCATCTTAGGAATTTGTTCTCCATGCACAGGCGCACATTCCTTGTATGATTCTACCGTATACTCGATGATGTTTCTTGAACAATCCCTCGTTATGCACGTCAAGGATCCGCTGTGTATAGTTCGCTGCTATGCTATTCTCACAATTACTTCTCTATGTGTTTTGTAAATTAGTCTCTAAGCTGGCACGTTGATCTTCGCTTATAAGTACCTTCAACATTATTGCGTTCAAGGATATTGTTGTTAGTGAGTTAGCCGTCGCCTCTTGGTGGCGGTGAGTAAGTCGTTCGCGACAGGCACAGATGCATTCCCCCTGCTGTTTGAGGTGACGCAGAACCCCTCAGGATGTTTGATTCATACATGTATTCATTTTAATCTTAAAAAAACCTACATTTGCTCTTATCAGCAAGAGTATATCTCGCAGCTGGCTATTGGGTGCTTAGGGTAAGCACCAATTTTCAATAACTAATCAGCTATGGTCCTGCAAAATTAATGATTAATTGAGCTTGAACGCAATTCACCGAGAGTAAAAGTCTCATTTGGATGTACTGCAGGGCCAGAAGTTTACGGTGTAGATTGTAAAGCATAACGGGTGTCAAATCTCGATTTGAATGAAATGTCTGTTTGTGAATGTGGATATTGGAGGGTGCTAAAAACAAGGATATATAAGTTAGAAAGTCCTCGTCGAACTCCAATTATAACGTTACGTGTGGTTCGTATGCTGCGGGTAAATCAATGCAAAGGTGAAGTGGTAAGGACCTGAAAATCAGTATGAAATGATGGGAGGGGTTGTAGGATTAGAGCTGGGTGTACACAAAAGGGTCATCGAATCGTTGAGAAAAGGAAAGTATGGAGAAATAAAAAACGTGGTCAAAAATACAAATGCACGTTACACGCACACCTCATTTCCATATGCACTTGCGTTTCTAGAACCTTGCATATTAGGTATTTTGTGTATGGACCAATGCCCCTGAAATGAGTATGATAAAAAACAAATGATTTCGCACTATAACTCTGCTGAAAGTAGATCGTTAAGAAAATAAGATGACGTGTGATTATGCCAACGTAGAGACTAATTGTACAGATTGTCTCAAGAAGCAATTACAACCGTGATCAATAGAGGGAATTATATAAGGCAGAGTCTTTTACATATATAACTAGGTTATCATGTGTAAACCTCAGTAGAACATATTACAACAAATGCTTACCGGTACCATCTACGCACACAGACCAGATTGTTCAAGAAGCAACCCTATACCACTTAGGCGCAGCCTTGACATCCAGGGCAACACGAAAAGCATCAACAAGTTTCACATCATTCGCAATATCCATATCCTCCTGAGTCCTATTTATTACTCGCAAGAAAATAACACCAATTCCGATGTCTTGGTAAGTTCAAAAATCGGGTCGAGTACTACAAGCAGAACGACGATGGCCTCTTGGCAGGAATCCCGGTATGTTCTCAATAGCCACAAATTCTTTTTGAAAGATCTGGGCGAGGACAATGCTTATCAGTCCAAGTCTCAAGGTCCTTTGGCGCCATAGTCCATCCAAGGACCTGTAAAGGTACACGTCGATCCCTTACTATTACTCTGCGACCAGTATAAAGCGAAGGGTAGGAGGACAATTTGATAACAGGTAATTCATCACAGCTGTCCGAGGATCCTGTATCTATGACACTCCTTGAAATAATTAAAGAAAGTGAAATAGGGGCTTTCGGAATTACATACATGGGTGGATTGAATATCTGGGTGGGCGGTTGTACTTAAGGAGACGCAGTCATCACGTGACAGAATATGATTTTTCAATGAATACCCCCTCTTCTACTTAGCAAGGGACTTAGCAGTCAGTCAAAAGGACTCCAACAATCCCTAAAGATTCTTTATTTTCACTTTGACAAAAAAAAAAACATCGACCTATTTTTTTTAACTACAACAAACGGCATAGCTCCACACGTCGTAAACGACACAAAAAAAGCAGCTGTTGAATCTGGTATAGTTCAGCCAAGAAGAAAGTGCCATAATGTAGATGAGGCGCACTTACTCAAATAACCACCTCCCACATCCCGCCCCCGATCATCTCCAGCTCCTCCAGCAGCGTCTGATGCCGAAACGCAAGGCGGCTATCCGGCACATTCGTCTGTCCGGGCAATCAGCAATCAACCACTCGCTCACCAGAGCCGCAGAAGAAGAAAAAGAAAACACAAAAACAGACCTTGTGGATATCATTCCCCTGCGCGCCGGGGAGGTACCACTGCGCACCAAGCCAATGGCGCTTAACCTCCATCTCAAACCCACTCTGCACCACCGAGTTGCGCGCGAGCTCCGCGAGCGAGCTCTGTGTGAGTTTGTATATCTGCGCAGCACATTCGGGGTTGCATCAGTCGCTGAGAAGATGGAGAGGAAGAAGAAACCGAAGCTTTGGCTTACATGCGCCGCAACGCTGTACTCCTCCAACAGCGGTTCCTAGAACAAAATCAAAACGCGTCAACAAACCATACCGCCAAACACTAACGCTCGCACCTTTGTAAAATGAAACTGCAGCGGGTCGTCCGTGCTCAAGCTAACATTCAGCCCCGTCCTGAAAAACTCGGGGAGGGGGTTACGCTCATACGTCAGAAACAGCGCGTTGTTGCTCAGCGGGCTCATCGCGATGCCGATCTGGCGGAGGTAGAAGAGGTACTGCAGCGCGGGGACCTTGCGCAGGAGGATCCCGTGCGAGATGGCGTACGAGCAGAGGAAGGCGGATGTTAGGTGGTCCGTGTCGCCTGCTTCGCCGCAGTGCGGGCGGAACACGAATGTGTCTGTGCGGGGGAAGCGAGTGTTAGTATTAGTATGTGTGAATGTTCTTTTTT
>QLON01001049.1:22579-37053 GCA_003313675.1 Termitomyces heimii
TTTTTTAACGTACTAAACCCGCGCAGCTGCCTCCAGTGGTTCAGGCTCGCCATGTTTGCAAACATGTAATAGATCCTTCATCCCAACATTCATCAGCAAAAATAGATCCGCGGCAAAAGAAACGCCCACCAATACGAATACGGCGGCGACTGCGGCGTATCCCACAGCCGGGGGTAGGGAAACTTTTTAT
Source organism: Termitomyces heimii (assembly GCA_003313675.1). Classification (NCBI taxonomy): domain Eukaryota; kingdom Fungi; phylum Basidiomycota; class Agaricomycetes; order Agaricales; family Lyophyllaceae; genus Termitomyces; species Termitomyces heimii. Next base: position 22,770 of record QLON01001049.1, read on the forward strand.
GTATCCTCCGCTCGACCTTGGACTCGTCGTCGACCGTATCAAACCCGACGACGCGCTGCAGGAACACGTGCAGCTCGGGGTGCGACGTGGGGTCCTGCGTCACCTCGAACAGCGGGCGGAACACATCTATCCGTAGTCAGGAGAAAAAGAAAAAGAAGGGACGGAGCGCGGACCACGCACTGACGACGATATCCTCAAACGTGCGCACGGCGCCACTCGCCTTGTACACGTCGTACAGCCGGGGGACCTGCACGAGCCAGCGCACGTTGTGCGAGTAGAGCTTGTTGGTGATCACCCAGCGCGCGAGCTTGTCCCACTCGTCCGCCGCACGGCCGTAGATGCTGATCCGCCATTCGCAGTTCTACGTGCGCCCGTGGTGAGTAGCAGGGGGAAGGGGGAAGGGTGCGTACCTGGTACTTGCTCTGCTCGAGATCCGTCATCACCTCTAAGAAACCGATTGATTATCTTTCATCCCGAGAGAGGGAAGGGAGAACGTACGCCGCGTGAGCTCCGCAAGATACCGCCCCTGAATGAGATTATCCGTCTTGAGAAAGATCTCGCGGAGACGGGACTCGCCGAGGGGGTTATACTTGAGGTTGAACTTGTCGAAGCGGTGGAACGCGTCCGTGTGCGCGTGCATGTCGAGTGTATCGATGGAGAGGTCGTACGCGGTGAGCTTGAGCGACGCAAAGACCTCTGCGAGGGTGAGGTGCGCACCATCTCGAAAGATGACGACGTCCTGCGGGGGGTGAGCCGACGTGAAAGCAGGCAGAGAGGGACACACATCGGGGCTGTGCTTCATTTTGGATTTGATGAAGCGCAAGAGGTGCTTCTGGTTCATGCTGCTCGAGTGGTGCACGTGCGTGTCGACTTTGCGGACGTTGTAAAAGTCCCTAGGGAGGGTGAGTTAAGAGTCAAGCGAAACAGGGAGACGCACCTATGAGGCACACGCTATGGCAGGAATGAATCAGAGTACAGAAAGCAGGGAGGTCGCGCACCTTCATGTCAGCAGTCTCCTGCGACTCGTTGAGGAGCGCGTACATTTCAAACTTGCTCGCGAGGTACTTGAGGCGGCGAAATGCAAAGCTCTTGGTGGGACCGTCGGCGATGACGCCGAGGACATAGTCCAAGTCGACAAAGTACTCGCGGATGTCAGGGACGACAAACGCCGGCTTCGGGGCGACACCGTCGTACACCTGGAACACACCTTTTTCGTCAATGGCAAAAGACCAGGGATGGGAACCGGGGATGTGACAGTCCTGGAAGCGGAACTCTGCCGGCTTGGCGTCGACGGCGCCGTCGCTGCGGGGACCCTTGGCGGGATCGGTCCAGTGCCAGTGGGGTGGCGGTGGAGGGGGATAGATGTCCCACATTGGGAAGGCAGGATCTTGATCGTGGGCATCGTGATCCTTGGGGTTGTCGCCGAGCCTCTGGAGGGACATAGCCATGTACTTGTCACGGAGGCTGAGGCATCGGTGAAAGGACTGGAAGAGCGCGGCAAACTCGTCGGATGGCTCCTCGTCTGGGTCAAGAGCCGAGCCTGGAGGGACTGGCTGGTCATTGGGCAAGGGGCGGTCGGAGCGGGCGTCGGATGCGCGGCGCTGGGCCCAGTACTTTTCTTCTATCTAGGAGCAGCGTTGAATTTGGCTGTGGCAGTGCACAGTGACCTACTTGTTGAAGACTTTTCTCTTCTGTGTAGCCAAAAAAGCCATCGCGCGCTTCAGGTATCGAGAGCGAGTCAGTCATGGATGACTAATCACAAACATGCTTCCATTAAGTATCTAGTACATATCCTAGCCCCATGCGGCAGTAGTGCTGTGGCCAGTCAGTTCAGGCCAGGTCGAGCAGACACCCACTGACCTGTAGTTGACGATGAGATGCCCGTCCGTCGCAAACGACTGCGCGAGGTCAGACGCGTGGCGTGACAACAAGCACGTGGAACACACCTTGAAGAGATTAGACACCGTGTCGTCTGGTGCCGGCGAAAAGGCGAGGTTAACGTAGGTAAACTGCGCGATAAGCATGGGCATGGCGGCGGCGGTGGCACTCACGAGGGGCTCAGTGGGCTGCCACGCGAGTTCCTTGCGGAGGAACTGGATCACGGCCTGGAAGCGATTGCTCGACGTGATCTTGTAAAAGTTTTGCTTCATGATCGGCGCATTTCCAACGGCCTTGAAGCGGACAATGACTGCGGAGAGTTGGCGCAGCACCGGGGACGAGCGAGAGACCGACCTTTGGACGAGTCGCGGTGCTTGTATGCGTCGAGCGCTGGGAGGGACATAACAACACCAAACAGCACTCCAGATCAGCGCATGACGTCTCTCAGCGGATACTCTCAGATGACTTTGGGCACCGGTTTACCTGTAGTCCTTCTTCTTCAACGGCCCAATGCGCTCTAGAGTGCCTGGACAGTAAGATGGTCTTCGTCACCTTGAGTCTTGCTCTCGCCATGCTGCGTTCATGCCCCAAGTAGAATCTCTGCTGATACGTCTTCTCTTCCCTGTATTATGCATTCTCTAGCAGATGAAAACTCTTCCAGTGTGAAATCCGGGGGGATTTCCGTGTGAGGATGTCTTGTTTCATATTTTTTTTATAGAGTGAATATTCTAAATTGAAGAGTTTTCGATTAGCTGTGGGCTAGGCCGATGTCAGACCACGACAAAGTCTAGACGGGGTGAACGTCACAGGAAAGAGGTCACCCTCACTCAAAGACCACACCCTGGCCGTCTCTTGTTCCTCACTGCTGTTAAGCTGTGAGCTATACTCTTGTTGATAACAGCAAATGTAGATTTTAAAATTAGAATGAACACACATATGAAACAAACATCCTGCGGGTCCTGCGTCACCTCAAAACAGCAGGTGGAATGCATCTGTGCCTGTCGCGAGCGACTTACTCACCGCCACCAAGAGGCGACGGCTCACTCACTAACAACAATCCTTCCTCAAAGTTTTCTTTAAAATCAGCAAACAGGACTTCTTTGTATTTATTTGGGCAAGGCCATCAACTCTTCTTCTGTCTCTGCATCAGCATAGCAACACAAGCATTCTTTTTTCATTTGTTGGGACATGATCCTATGCTGCTCTAACAACACCTCCATTGGCAATCTCATCAATATATTCAATCCCATTCACTAATTTCAGCAGGAAAATTTGACAAATTATATCTGGCTCAGACAATTGACTTGTTACAGGTTTTAATGTTCATAACCATGAAATTGGGATGCAGCTCCTCATAGCCACTTGTCACTGTTTCAAATGAATGATCTGAATGCTTGTTTCCTGCCATACCAGAACCAATCTCTAGTATGTGCATCAAATCGGCATCATTGTAAACAAATGTTGTCCATAACGAGCTGCCAAAAGGGGTTAGATCATAAATAGCCAGGTATTTCCTTGTCTACTGTAAGCAAAGGTGAACGCAACCCTAAGTATTGCATAAGCTATAGGATTTTATTAAATCCTGGCAGCTGGAAACTAGTATAAGAGGCTTGACCAGTGTTATCAGTGGTATGAATAAGAAAAGATGAGAAACATCACCTCTGTGATCTAACAAAAACTTTTATTGACTTTGTTTGCATATTTCAGGAGGTCAAAAACAAGAGCTGGCTGTCGACCAGATATTGGGTCACCTGCCATGGGGGTCATTGCCGAACAGCTATAGTGCTCGATCCGACCGTTGACCTAAGATGGGGGAAGAGCATCCATAAAAGCAGATATGGGAACTGCTCTAAGACACCTCCCAGAGCAAGGAAGAAGTAGGGTTCTAGTAGGGAGCAGGCTCAACCCTAAGAATAAGGATAGGATTACATCCATAATCATAGCCTCACGCAAAGTGCATATAGGCATTTTTTTGTGGAACTCAACAGGGTTCAAAGTAGATCGATCTCGCGCCGTGCTTGCAACCACCCATAAATTCATACTGTTGTATCGTACTCCTCTTGTCAAGTTGAAAGAATGTAGATTGATATGCAAAATCTAGTGTGGAAACCAGTGATCATGGTATGCAAATATCAAATGTAATTCTATACTGTCCTAAGGAGGTTGTTCGGTCTCCACAGCGGCTTTCAACATGACTGGCTATGTTGTCCAGATGTCCTGTATGTCTCCAGGGCGTTCCATGCCAAACCCGACACAATACTCTCTCGCGCCATTGCAGTCCCCTCCCTGTAATCTTTAGCCAATCCCGCAACTACAAGAAGCGCCGACGCGTTAATCAGGACAAAGTCCAGGACTGGCGTCAATTCACAAGGAATATTCCTTCCAGACGTAAGCAATCGCTTAAACGTAACCGCATTTTCCTTTCCACAGCCTCCAATGACAGTGGAGAGCGGATGCTCTTCCAATCCAAAATCATCCGGGGTAAGAGTCATTTCTGTGATTTCTCCGTCCTTCAATTCCCAAGCCCACGTCGGACCAGCACAGCTGATTTCATCCAAGTTTTCGTAACCACATACAACTAGCGCTCTCTTGACACCGTCTTCGCGCAAACATTTGACAAAGGACGGACCAAACTCACGCTCGGGTACGCCCAAAACCACTCCCTGCGGTCGAGCGGGGTTGACGAGGGGTCCAAAGATATGGAACATCGTACGGAATGGTAGAGGTTTCCCGAAAGATGCAATGTGCGCGAAAAGGGGATGAAAGTCAGTTGCGAGGAAGAACGCAAAGGGAATGCGAGGTATAGATGTGACACTTTCTGGATCTGGTGCTTTGAAGTGGCAGCCCAATGACTCTAGAAGATCGGCGGATCCTGACAAGGACGTCGCGGCACGACTACCGTGCTTTATGGTCAAGGTCAAAGATGAGGGTAACTCAGAATAACGCTTTAGAAAAGCTCACTTTGATTACACGGGCTCCTGCTCCTGCAGCGACAATTGCGGCAGTCGTGCTGACATTGAATGTATTGTGCCCATCGCCACCTATACCTACGATCTCAACGATGAAATCGCCCTCGGCATTCTTCACGTCGGCTTTCAACGCCCTCTCTCGCAAGAATTGAACAGCGGCTGCAAGCAATTCAGGGCGTCGCTCTACGTGATGAATGTGCAACGCAGTCAGAAACGCTCCGAGTTGTGACGGCTGAAGGATGTCTAGAGCGAAGATATAGTCGAGGGCCTCCTTGAGGTCCTCTGGAGTGAAATTCTCGGGGGTTTGTACTAGCCTTTTGAGCAGCGGTTTGAAAGAGTCGGACGTGTACATGGCGATGAGTGCGAGGAGTATGCTGAGCCTCGTTCGTGTCGAAAGGGCTTTTTATGCAAACCAGGGATTAAATTATGCCGAGGCATACATGCAAAGGCGTCACAAAAATCACCTCACATGCCCCATGGGTCGAGGTTCTTTCAGAATGAAGTACTATTTGAAGGATGGCCTACAAGCGTTCAGGGGTCAGTGTGGCAACAGCGTTCCGACGAACAGGCCAACATAGTTTCTGTAAATTACCACAAACCTTATCTTGACTAGTCTTGTCCCGTAAAAGAGCATATTGCACCGGTTCAAAACTTTTTGTTAGCCTGTTTGAATGATTCGATGTCGTGATAGATACCAAATGAGCACAATGTAACGTACCTGTTCACGAGATGAATCGAGCTAGCTATGGCTGTCAGTGGATCGCAACGCGGCACGGCAGCAGGTCTAGGGGCGGTGTTTATTTGTATCACGTACATAGCTGTGACGTACCTAGAACGGAGTGAATTAAATTCAAGAAGTATTCTACACTTGTGTGGAAGTCGTGATTTATAAGATGGTAGTTTTTTCCCCACAATGTAGGACTTGAGCTTAAACGTTTAAACCTTGTACAGTCGCCGCTGTCATGACGCATACCGCATTGGTGGACCCTCGGAGCTAGACTGAGTATGGTATACGAGACAAAGTCTACGGCAAGTGTAACGTCACGCTGATTGTAACATCATCAAACAAGACAGGTTGGCTGCCATGGGGAACGCAGCGTCGAATGCCTCTGGACAACGGCCGGGCGGGCGGCAGACATCGCCGTCGCCGGGTGAGCCACACCCATCGCTGCGGACCAAGAAAAAGTCGCTCGAGCTTCCTGATCTTGCTGAACTTGCCCTATCAGCCCGTACTCGCCCGCCGCCCAAGTCTGCATCGATCCCCATCCCGGGCCCGCCGAGGCCCCCCGCTGCTGAGCCTCGACGCCCACGTGCCCCGATCGCGCTGCCCAGCACCACAGATGTCCCTGTGCTTGACCCCCGCCAGTTCCCACCGCCGTCCCGGGCCGAGCGCGAGACCCACCGCCGCATCCAGGATCTCTACGAACAATCCCACCAGTCCCCGGCCCCGCCACCGCCCCGCCCCTTTGTCCCAGAGACTGTCGCCTCTGCCCTCCCCATAGGCCTCACCCACGTCCAGCCCCGGCCCGATCCCGCCCGCGTGCCCGTCCCTATCACCTGGCGCGGCGGTGGCAAGTCCGTCTTCCTCGCACGTGCCGGAGACGACGACTGGAAGGGTCGCCTTCAAATGATCCAACAGTCACCTGCCTCTTCCGTCTACCACGCCACAGTCAATCTCCCCCCAGGTACACATCACTTCCGCTTCCTCATCGACGACTCATGGCGCGTCGCTGACGACCTCCCCACCGCCGTCGACGACCAGGGCTCACTCGCCAACTACGTCGCCGTACCACTCCCTGACTCTCCCCCGCCCCCAAGCAAGCTCCGCATCGGCCATAGCTTCTGGAGCGCCCCAGACGACGACCCCAGCACCACACCCACCCCCGCTGCTCCCACTGCACCCGCCCAGTGGTCCTCCCACCTTCCTCAGGAACTCATCGAGGCCGCACGCGAGGAAGAGGCCTACCTCGCCGCGTCAGAGGGCCACGCCGCCCACGGCACCCAGCGTGTCGCCGGCTTTGTCCCCGCACCCAACATCCCCCCCGCCCCAGGCCTCCCGCGCCACCTCGACAAGCTCATCCTCAACGCCCGCGCAGTCGTCCAGGGCGGCGCAGTCGTCGGCAGCGGTGCTGTACCCCCGCGCAAGGGCGCCGCTGGCCCGAGGAAGCCCCGCGATAGGGACAGAGAGGGCCGCGAGAGAGACAGGCGTGATGGGTGGAGAGACAGAGACAGAGACAGAGACAGGGACAGGGACCGCCGTGAGAGACGCAACCCACCGCCTGCGCCCCCGCCGAGCGAGGTAGACGTCGAGCCAGACCCCACACCACGCTCGCCCCCGCCACCACTGTCCCCCGCGCCCCCGCCTGCCTCGCGCCCGCTCACAATCAGCCTCGACACGGACGAAAACACCGTCCCCCTCACAGACGACGCTAGCGTCCTCCCCGTACCGTCCCACGTCGTCCTTCACCACCTCTCAACCAGCGCCATCAGGAACGGCGTCTTGGCAGTCGGCACCACCACTAGGTATAGGAAGAAGTATTTGACTACCATTTATTATAAGCCGAGCTAGATCGGAGCATTCACGAGTCTTTTTTTTGTTTTCCTTTTTTGTCGTATTGTATTTGTGATTGCGATGAATGGATAGATTTCTGTGAGTGCTGAATGAGAAAATTAGGGATCCTTCAAAAATTATTGGGGAAAACTCTCTTGCGAGTCATTACTCACAAATATCCTGATTCGGGTACGGGGAATCGAACCCCGAGCTGCCGCGCACAAGTAATGAAAGGCGGCAATGTTAGCCGTTACACCATACCCGAATACTTAGAATATAAATTAAACCCCTGTTGTGTTGAACAAAATACCCATTTTGACGCGTGACAACAAACGGTTTGACCTCCTTCCTCCCACGGGTTCATAAACTTGTACAAGTCTCCATTTCCATCCCCGTTTTGTATTGGAGGCCTAACGACAAACACTTTTGATATGCCGAGCTAGGAACCAACTCTTCACAACTGTGGACGGGCCAAGCTTACAGCAAAATGCATAACGATAGACACCCTTAGCTGATAACCCATTTTCTGCCGTAATTACCGGGGACGCAACCATTCATGATGATTATAGTATAATCATGAAGTACTTCTCCACTTCCATTCTTCTCAGTGCTCCAGCAATCATGGCACAAAAGACTGATTATCAGCCCAAACAACCAAGTATACGAGAGTCCAAGGTGTTTAATCGTTATGCATTTTGCTGTAAGGCACCGCGCCCTTTCAGACCTTGGACAATGAAGAAATAAACATACGTAGATACAACACCCTCAGTCGCTTGCGAGTCAACTATAACATTACCTTGTAACTACAGCCGCTGACTATATTATTGCAGTATCTGTTAGAACTCTAGGTTGACGCGCTATCTGAGAATAACAAATGAATGGACCCACGTTGAACCAAAGCATTAGTCTCAATACTCAGTATAGCTGAAAGGTAAGTTAGTCCTAATCCTATCCGGTAGCGATATGAGTACGTGTCTGAGTAGTGACTCACCCTCAGCTAAATATACGATTGACTGAGGGTGCTGGTAACATATGCTTGTATATATATACGTGCTGGTGACGATAGTGGCATCAGGGCCATTGTAATAAGACGTGAAATATGTGATGCGTAAAAAAGGGACAATGAGTACAGGGTTATGCGATGAAGAGAAGGATGAATGGGTATGTGGTGCGTTTACTCGAGCTACCAATAGTATCAATACTTGTATTATCATTGTATAGGCTCTTATTAAAGGTCCGAACTCTAACTTGATGTATGTGCGCATGATTATCATCGAATATAATTGCACAACCACAGCATGTCGAGTAAAAGTTTGGGAATGATGGAAAAGTACGTATATATCATTAGGAGTAATGAATCTGGGTAGGAGTTTGCAGCAGACGTCACTTTTGATCGGAGGGGTGTGGCGGTGGGCCTAACATGGACACCAAATATATACTGTCCTTTACAAGGACCATACCAGCGGTAAGACCCCGCATCTGGACTTGAATTTGTTCTGACACAGGTTGTTGTATTGGACCAGTAACAGCTTGTGCATCGTCATCCGTCATTTGCGCACGGAGAATCTTCGAGGAATAGCTGTCGTACGTCTGCACCCATGACTACAATTCGGGCACCTATCTGTCACTACAATGTTTAAAATAATATTCCAAGAAAGACATGTATTTCGATCTACAGGTATCTTGCCTGAAAAGGAGACCTCTAGTTCAGTCACAATGTCAGCAAGCTTTACGGCGGTTGCTGCTTTAGGTATTAAAGGTCAGATAAGCAGACAATGCAGAAGATCGGCATGCCCCTATCATACTCCTGTCGCCGGCCTACATAACCATCTTTCAATGTATTCTGCCGGTGATCAGCCTTTTTGACAGAATCATCGCGTTTTGTTTCGGTAGCCTCTTCATAGCGAGGCAATATGACTGTTAGGGCCACTTTCTCGACGGACGGATTTTAGAAGGAATCTTGAAGGGTTTGCTCGGACCAAAAGCTGATGCATGGGGCTTCGTCGTTGAAACAGTAATGGACAAGCTGAGGAAATCGTGAGGCGATATTCTCACCAAATGGTGGCGCCTTCGTTTTTTTTTTTTTTTTTTGGCTTTTTTATGCCGATACCATAAGTTTGTTGTTCGTTCTCTGGTACACCACGTTTCGTCTTGTCGTAAGATCTCACCCTCGATACAGCTTCCTGGCCTCTAATGCCAGTTACGTTTACGTTCTTGCTCCACCCCATTGACTGCAGAACCAAGAACGCCTCTCTGACGACGCACGTCTCGACCTTCAAAGTAACTTCTGTCGAATGCTTCGTCACATGCCACCTGGTCTTCTTTGGATATTTACAAACCTACTATTTTGAAATCAAGATCGCACATGTTGTTACGGTACCGACGAAGCTTTCTCGTAAATTTCTCTGCCGAAATAACGAGATATTGACTAGATGATTGCCAAAGTCAATTTGATTGAGCAAGCAAATGCGAAGGAAACGCACCAAACGTTCTTACATGTTTCCACGTCCTCGGCGAAGTCGAACAACTGAACCGAGCTTGTGAGACGTGGCGGTTCTAGAATTTCAAAACATGGCAAATACGAATTCCTACGGCAGCAATGCTGTGGTTTGACTCGGTGGTGGCCCGTCTTGATCAAGGCGAGCTTCGGAAGCGTTGTTGACCCATCCATCTTTTGACCTCAGGAGCATCTTGCCAGGCTTAAAAATGAGGTCACTTCGTTGAATCTATGGAATCAGTCGCGTTTCCAGTAGTAAATTATGCATTTGGATGGCTGTTGATAAACATTATCCCAGGCGATACCAAACTCACCGGTCAGTCTTTGTTTGCTTTTTTTTTTTTACATTTGTGACTGCGATGAACGTATAGATTTATATGAATGCCTTGGGTGTTGAAAGAAAGGATCTGCGGATCCATCCCTTCAATGAGGGAAGGGAAGGACTTGGTACGCAAGACACAGTTTTGGCAAAAAAGACACAAAACATTCAGCAACTGAAAGGTAACATTCGGGTACGGGGAATCGAACCCCGAGCTGCCGCGCACACGGTCAATGAATGAAAGGCGGCAATGTTAGCCGTTACACCATACCCGATTGTCTAATTATATGCTAAACATTCCCTATGTGGATCCGATTGCCTGCCTACGCTGTTTTGTGCAAGGCTAATGATGTCCGGGCAGGTGTTTTTTGTGGAGATCTTTGTATTCCATATTTGTAGAAAAGGGGAGATCTTTATTTTGTAGTCTATTTTCTGCTCTGTTTTGGGTACATTATTTGCCATAATAGCATCCACCACTACTGCCCAACTTAGCCTGTCCTGACCTAGTCTTATGTAGGATTTTAGCCACATGATTTTTATAGCCTTATTTCTGTTTCAGATATTTACTAGGGCACTGCCTCCTTCATCTAGTGGTCAGTATACAGTATATGCATTGACTTAAGAGTTTTTTCCTGCTCACATGTATTTTATCATTCTCTTCATTTAGAGTCATTCTATGAGATAGGGCAAGCTACTACCAGTTCTTCCATGTGACATGCTCTGGAATGCAGTATGTAAATAATCATGTAATCTTGGTGCATCACAGGAATGGCTGTTAAATCAATTGCTAAGAGAACCTACATCAAATAATGCCAAGTTGTAGTAAGCTTAGCCTGGGGCTCATCACCATGTATATATATTTCCAATTCTAAAGCCTAACTAGTAGGTTCCTGCTCAACAGAGTGAGTTTCTAGTTTAGCAGGACCTAACAATCAAGTTACCATGAGTCTGATATGCATATGTCTAGTTCAATTTCAAAGATTATACTCAAAAGTGCCTTTAAACTTTGCAATCCAGCTATGCCACCACCACAATAGATCACCATGCAGAAATGCACCTTCATTAGATTTACAGCCATTGTTCTTGAGGATAGCAAGGTTATTTTGACAAAATTTGAAGAGGAAGAAAGCATTGAAATTGCCACTGATTGGATTTATGGTGGGGCTGTTGTTAGGTTTCACTAACTCAGGAGCTCACTATATTAAGCAGAAAACTACTAGTTTGGTCTTGCCAAAAAAGGAGACTCGCACAAGGACAAAAGATTAGTGCCAAAAAATCAAATATAAAAGAGAAAAAACTAGGAAATAGTAGATAAAAGAGAAATCAAAAATATAAGAAGAAGATCAGAGAAGAAGGAATAAATATACATGGTAAGAAAGAAGAAATGGAGAAGTATAGAGTTGAGACAAGTAGATAGAGTTGAAACAAAGTGAAAGAAAATTAGTAGGGAAGTAACAGAAGCTAAATAAATGAAAAAATGAAGTGAAGGAAAAGAGATAGAAGAGATGGAGTCTAAAAATAGAGTAGAATAAAGAAAGTTAGGAATAAAGAAGAATAAGAGAGATTTTAAGGAGAACAGAAAAAAGAAAAAGAAGCCAGAGTAAGTTAAAGAGTTAAGAAATAGCAAGGAGAGAAAGAGGTAAAAGAAGACTAAATGAGAAATTGGGCAATATAAGCAATATCAAAACTATTATACTGATTATTAAAGCATTTTCTAAGTATCTATGGAATGTCTCAGGCATTAGAAATAATTGTGTACTGGAGGTGATTAAGCAGTAGCAAGATTGGGTAGCAGGCAATTGTGCAGAAGACATATTTTGTGAGGTAATTGTGCAGTAATAAAGTAGTGTGCCTGGCAATATATGTTTGCATGGAATAATAATTGAAAAGAAATAAGCAGAATGTGATTTAGTAAAATTCTTCAATAATTATGCAGTTGCTACAATATGCTAAGCATAACAGAACTCTATTAAAGCAACTGTAAGTAAAAATAATATAAAGTAGTTAAGCACTACAACTTGAGGAGAGTCCAAATAGGTTTTCAGTAGACTTCTGTCAGGGAACCACCCATTTGGAGGTCCCTTACCCCATGTTTCCTTACATTTTTCAGGCCTTTCACTCTAATTCACCACTGCTGAGTGCTTTCATCAAACTCCTCACTGGCTGGATTGTGGGAACAAACTTCCTTATTGGTTGGGAGCCTCTGCCAGACCATGAGAAATGAATCACTGTGACGTGACCGTGACATAGTCACATCAGTCACAAAGCGTGACATTAATGTGACAATGTCACATCGTGACGTCATGGTGTGACATTATATGTGATAGCCACATGACTCAAACTCAGAATATTTTTTATTGACAGGCAGAGTAAATTCTTAGATTTGTTCTCTTTGGATTTTCCTCTATCAGGTTAGCACCTTATCATTTGTACCTATTTTATCTTTATTAATACATCTTTGGATTTCTCTCTGCCAGCTGTGTGACTGAGCTGCAGCTTTTAGAGGTTACTCTTACAATTTCTTAATTTGATGAGGTGGTGTTGGTAATAGTGGGCTGATAATGTAGTAGTGGTACAGTCATTAGTAGTTGAGGCAATGAGTGAGCTTGGCAAGTATGGATAGCTTGTCACATTTTAGTGCCATTAGATAGCAGTGCATGTTGCATAATATATTTGAGATAGTGGAGAATTGGTTATTTTATGCTGATTAAGTAAATTACTATACTAAATTATAGTGTTGCTTGAATAAGTTGCTAAATCAACAGTAATCCTAATAATGATGAGTTTACCATTAATTACAGAATAAGATGATAGGAAGGAAGCAATTACATCTTATCTTAATGTGCTTAGTTAATTAGGAATTATAGAAATCTAAGCAATTAGAAGCCTTTATAAGCCTGAAATTAGTGCAAAAAAAGAAAACTGAAGAGTAATAATTGGCACTAAGCTAATCCAAACATAGAGGATAAAGAAATAAGAAGCAAAACATTATAATAAGTATGAAGTCATTAGTGCCACCTTTTCACCTTCTATGGCATGTAATCTATTAAAGGCAGGCAACTTCTAGCACTACAAAACAATGGCCAACTTGGGAAAGAAGAACTTTGTTTCTATGAACTAAACTGGAAATGATTAGAAGTAACATTAGCAGGTTAGTAATATACTTTGCTATATGCAGCAACTCAAAATAGAAATAATCAATAGGATGATGAGAGATATATGAGTTAAAGAAAAAAGAAGAATAATTAAGAAGAGTTAAGAAGGCACAAAACTATATTCTTAGAAGGGCACTAAATAAGCAGTAAGTGGTGATATTAATCTTGGGACTTAGCAATTATAAATTTTAAAAATGATGGACTAATAATTTGAATGGTTATCAGATATAGTAGTAAAGCACTAATATATAGTAGCAATTGCAAGTATATTTATAGTATAATAACACAGTATATAAGTAGTTAGTAAAAAAATAGAAAAAAAAACAAAGAAATTACTTATAAAATTCAAAGCTCAATGCAGTGCTAAAATAATTCAAAGTTATTGCACACTGCATTTTACAACAATCTACTCAGCACTTCCTCATTTTACTTGATTTCCATTCTTTATTATGCTCTTTATTCATAGCTTATAATTATAGCCAACAATTATATTTTATACTTCTATTATTGATTATACTCATAGAAATTAAATACAGATCTCATTACCTTGCACCTTCTGTTTATTAACTTTGCTGATGAGCCATTAAAGTTTTTGCTGAACTAGCAACTTATCTGAGCAGCACTAAATAACTGACCTTCTATCCTTAAATATAATATTCAATATATATGCACTATTTAACATTATTAAGATATAAAAACACATTTACATACATTAAGCCTGCTTTTTGCCTTCATTGCTAACAATTGCATCACCACCACCACCATCAAGTGCTATTACCAATACCACTGCATTAAACTAAGAAGGTCTCCTGAGAACCTATCTGAACTCTTTCTAAGTCATAGTGCCTGATTACTTTTTATATTAGTTACAGTAGCTTTAAAATGCTTCATTAGAGTTCTATCATGCTTAGTATT
>QLON01001050.1:0-28952 GCA_003313675.1 Termitomyces heimii
GACCCTGCGCGCCCGCGCACGGAGGACTCGGAGGCGAAGTGGTTGAGGTTTGTCACGTTCCCGCCGTTTGATGGGAGTCTGGGCAGGGGCGGGGAGTGGGCAAAGAGTGGTGGTGTTGTTAGGACTCTGGAGACGCCGCCCGAGCTGGATTTGGACATGGTTGAGACGATCAATATCGACCAGAGCCAGGGCGCGGTGATTTTGAGCGTGAGGGATGGGATGATCTTTATTTTATGTTATGAGTGACTGCTTTTTGTTGATTTAGATGTATGGTTGAATTGGTATGTAAACTAGTACCATTGGAGGCACCGGGGTATTTTTTTACAGCATCTTCTAAAGCAGCGTACAACTCGGTGAGATGATCACAAATCAATTTTCTATCGGGAATCTGATGACAAATACTATACCCCGGGCCACTCCAGTAAGCTAATCTTGATACTTTCAGTGGTTGTGCACGAATCTCCTACAATCTCGGCCGCTTCGTTGACCTGAGCCTATCCAGACTTGGATTTCTCCGAGACCTAACTGAATTCCATTGAATATGCAGGTCCCCCTGCTGTCGCCCGTCTATCCCCGTGATCATCAATCCCCAACCTCCATCCACGTCTCTCTTTCTTCGTTTCCAAACCTAATAATACTCAATCTTTTACAGAAGAACCTGCCACATGCTCTCAAATTATGTTATGCCGAAATGCCCCCCAAGGATTCCCTGGATGGCAATCACCTTGCGCGTTATACTTAGGTGTTACAAGACCCCCCCTTTGATAAATTTGTTCCGTTCCTCTTATATAAGTCTGCCGTCTTCAGGCGAAATGTGATGTGCTCCACTCGCTTGAGCTTCTAACGCCCTTCCTTCCCCGACCGACACCGACCCACCGACTGACCCACTTGCACTTGTTACTTTTGCACTTTTTCCAGCGATATGAAAATGGTGAGTACATCGTCGCTTGACGTAGGCTCGGGAGCTAGGGCACACCCGCCCTGAGAGCACCCGTCCCGCGCGGGGCTCTCACTCCTTCGCATGGTGTGGCTGACGTACATGTTTCCCCGAACAGCAGACGGGCGCGCTAGCGCTGAAGCTGGACATCACGATCGTCGGCGCGGGTATCGGCGGGCTCGCGGCGGCGTATTGCCTTGGTCGCGCGGGGCATAAGGTCACCGTGCTAGAGGGCGCGAGCGTCCTCCAGGAAGCCGGTGCGGGCATCCAGTGTTCGCCTAATGTCACTCGTATTTTGCTCCGGTGGGGTCTTGGAGAGGCATTGAGGAAGGTTGCGGTCTCACCGCAGTCGGTGTCGTTCCGCAGATGTTTGTTGTGTTTCGTGCGGTGTTGTTGCATAGACTGATAAATTTCGCTTTTTTTTTTGGTAGATCGGGATGGTGAGCGTGTGGGATGGATAAAGTGGGGTGATGATATTGAGCGCGAGCACGGGGTGCCGTATTACCATGTCCATGTAGGCTGTCGCATTATCCAGAGTCTCACCTGTCCGATGTTAATCGCAACCGAGACAGCGAGCGGATCTACACAGGCTCCTGCAAGAGCTCGCGGCTCCATATATCACACTGCGGCTGAAAAGTAAAGTCCTTACTATAGAACCAAGCACCCCGTTTGTCGTATTGGAGTCAGGGGAGATCATCAAGACTGACATCGTGATCGGCGCCGATGGCGTTCGCAGCATCGTGCGGGACATCGTGGTGGGTCAGAAAGACGCCCCGCACAACACGGGCGACGCCGCGTACAGGGCCACGGTTCCTACGGCGGAGATGGTGAAGGATCCTGAGTTGAGACCGTTCGTGGAAGACACGGAGACGAATTTGTGGATGGGCTCTGGAAGACATATCGTTGGGTATTGCATTGTAAGTGTACTATCGAGTGCAAAAGGGCTGGCTTACGCTCTTATATTAGCGAGCGAAGAAGGAATATAATCTCGTGATGATACACCCCAGCAATGGGGAGGGCGAAGTCCCTGTACCGACGGATTGTGAAAGGATGAGGGCTGATTACGCTGATTTTGAACCTCGGTAAGGATTAGAGTGTGGTTTGAGCAAGAAAGTCGTTGAAACTGCGTCTAGCATTAGGAAGTTGTTGAACCTCGTACCTTTTACGATGAGCTGGGCATTATTCGATCGCGATCCGCTAGAGTCGTGGATTCATCCCAGCAACAAGGTCTGCTTGCTCGGGGATGCATGCCACCCAATGCTCGTGCGTCTTTTCTCATTCAAACATGTCCAAAACAAGAAAAAAAAAACTCAATTCACGATTATAATAGCCCTATGTCGCACAAGGTGCAGCAATGGCGGTAAGGCTCCATACATACTACATACAATGCATGACGCACTTCCTAACAACTGACCCACCAGATTGAAGACGCAGCGGTGCTCGGCGGCCTCTTCGCACATCTGACAACGCGGAGCCAGGTCCCCACTCTCCTGCATGCGTACCAGACACTCCGGCACCCGCGCACGTCCCTCGTTCAGCTCGCGTCACGCATGAACCAGGGCATATACCATCTCCAGGACGGGCCTGCACAGGAACAGAGGGATCGGGAGATGCGCAGCGCGATGCAGAAAGAGTTGGTGAGGGTGCGGTTGCAAGAGCAGGGAGAAGGCATGGAGGGAAGAGAAGTGTTAGGGCGAGACAATAAGAATGCGGGGGTGGGGACGGAGCTGGAGAAGATTAGGGCGCTGTATGGGTATGATCCAGATTTGGAAGTGGAGAAATGGAGGAGCGAGGCGGGGGCTTGGGTGGATGAAGAAGTTATGACTAAATTATAGAACTGGTCACAAAGCACTTTTGTTTTTGTTTTTATTTGTTTTTTGTTTTTTATTTTTTGCTTAGCTAAATTCTAGGAACCTTAGTAAGCACTGTTGTTTTTGACAATGTCATGTTTTGTTTATTGCTGAATCATGTGATACTGTGGTTGTGCTATCACTTTACATTGGACTTGGAGGCATAGAAACTGAGGGCATAAGATTTGGGAGTAATAATTAGATTGCTTCTGGCTCTTTATTGAGACTTTTGAGATAGCTGGCTATTGTTGATGATTTATTTTCTGTGACTACATCTGCAATTCATTCACTTGGAGGAGATATGATAAATACAAGTAATAAAGTGCTAACCTGGCAGAGGGAGATCCAAAGAAAACATGTTCAAAAGATGTGACACTTGCATGATGTACATGGTAGTGTTGCAATGGAGATTTAGAGTCTTCTAGGATAGAACAGTTTTTAGTCCTAATATGGAGAAGAACTACCTACTCAAACATTAAGCTGCTCTTATATAATGCTAGAAAACTGTATATAACAACAAATTAGTAAGCACTCTGTGGTATAGTAAAAGGATTAGGATGATGCTGAAAGTAAGAACAGTGTGACTGTCACCATTATATACACTCTCCAGGCATCATAAGGGGACAAGGAATGCCTACAAGAAAGCCAGTTTCTATGTAGGTCAATATATAATTTTCTTCTACTTTTCAAACATTTATTTTCAACAGTGTTATTCTTGATGAGGGGAAAAAAAAACATTGAGCAAGCCACCTCAGGACCTAAATGTGGTCTAAATCAAACATCTTCTTTTTAAACAAGTCATCTAGGTGCTGTGCTATAGGTACAGTGGCTGAGGCTACAAATATGCCAAGTTTAAGCTGTTTCTGAGAATGATGGGCAACATCATCCTTGGTTGGTATATTATGCTCTTCAGGCATGTTTGAGGGAAATAAGTCTTGAGCTGGCAGAGTTACTCAGGGAGTTCCTGTGGCATTCACAGATTGTACTATGTGATTATTGAGATGTGTTCCACTAGTGAGGCCACCAAAATGAATACAGGTACCTGACTGCTTTATTTTGGAGGTAAACACAGTTATGGCACTAGGAGGTTTTGGAGAGTCTTCCCTTGTAGGCTTGCCACAGCAACATTTCCCAGTAACTGATAAAGTATAAATCCTTTCAGTGCATTGGGTGTAGCTCAGCTCATTCCTCCTCTGTTTTTTTTCTTCATAGATACAATTGCATTGAGATAGCAAATGAAGGCATAGAATGGCCAAGAATATGGTTTGCCATTGTTTGTTATCAAAATTACCATTTTATTTAATGACTCTTACATCTGTGAGCATCTTATAATGAGGATCCACCAAGGATATAAGAATGGCTAAGAGCAGTATCATATAAAAAGCTGAGTAATAACTTTTAGTGGAGGAGTTCTATGTGATAAACTTGCAGAGGTATAAAGAGTGGTTGTTGAAGGCTTTAGCCACCTCAGAATATCTTGTGGGCCTGAGAGTTCTTGTAGAGGTTGGCATCCCAGTCAAGGTAAGCTTTAAATTGTCATCAGCTGAAAACAAAGCCTGGGATCTTCTGGCCAGGGTAACAAATTGTTATCAATCCATTGTCTCTTCCAAAATCCAGAATGTGGAGAAGGGTGTAATGGTTAGCCAGTCACAGCTGGGGGTTTGATGAGCTGTGGTGCTTGCAGTCCATCCCCTGAGAGGTGCCTTGATTGTAAAAATATTTCATTGCTATATTGAACTCATCTAAGTTTAGGCCAGTAGATGTGAGTGAAGATGCTATTCCCTCCCTATTTAAGGCCTGCATTTTTATAGTCTTTGGATGATAAAACTTTATCAATCCTGCAAAAATTTGAGAGTCATCCAATGGCAAACAACTGGTATCAATTAGTAGGTCTGCCCCATTGTTGATCCCAATTGCTTCTAGATATAGCTGGAGTAGCTGAAGGTCCTTAATCTGGTTCTTTAAAAGCTATGTTTAATTTTCTAATTTCTAGAAAACTTCAAATAATGCATCTGCCTTGGACCTATAATGACCAAGAATCTTATCTGCAGCTCATTTAGTTGGATGCTGGTCAGGTACCACAATTTGTTCATTTGGGCACTCTGAAAATAGTTGGTTATTATTAAAACAGTGTATCTAAAGGAGCAGTGCATAGAAAAAATCATGTATTCCTTACTGCTGCATGTTAGCAAAAAGTCCCACATAGAAGGAGTAATTACCAAAGTTCTTCTGAATCAAATAAGGACTCTGGGTGAGTATTGGCAGTGGATTTAATAGCCCATAAGGTTTATGATTTGTTGGCTTAGTTCTACAATATGTTTAATAGATTTGGCAGTATGCATATATATCTTGGTGGATTTCTTTCCACTATACATGCTCTTAGAGGTAAGCTAAAGTTTTTTTAGCATCTAAATGTGCTAGAATTAAGTGTGCTTTTGAGATTATTATTTCTCTGATGCTTTATTCTTTAACTTGTACATTGGGTATGCACAGAATTAAATTTCCCTCTGCTTTAAGATAAATCAGCCCATTTTTAGTCACAGTGAATTTTTGTGCTTCTGTAGGCAATCTTTTATTTCTTTAAATACAAAGTCTTCAAGGTATTGCCTTTGCACACTTGCTAAAATATTCAAGGAATTTCACTTCTCTTTTAGCATATCTACTAGCATTACAGGCTCTTTTATGGTCAGTCTGCTTAGTTTTTTTACTATTTTAACTAATGATTGGTTTTAGACATTTTTCTTTATAAGCTTTAAGCATTTAGTTGATATTTTAATGGTGAGCTTCTAGCACTCATTATTGTTTTTACTATTATTGAAATAAACATCCTCATTTTTGCCCTCCTTTTATTTTTGTGAGGTTTTTAGCCCTTTCAGAATAAAATTCTCAGTCATTTGGGCAGCAAATTCCTAACTAGTTTCAGAGTGACTAGTTTCAACTAGAGCCACTTTCTTTTGCTGCTATTTCCTATGCTTAGGCTAACCAGACTCTATCATTAGCCTGCTATTATCTTTAAGGCCAACCTGCACACTAAGCAAATGTATATATTTACTCTCCATTCTTATCAGCATGAGCATCAATATTTTGTGATTAGCTATCAAATCATTGTTTATTATGTTATAGTACATGTATTCACCTTGTCCTTGCACTGTTTCTGGCTTATTATATGCATATAACTGAGACAGGGCATTAAACAGTATATTCTCCATCTCTAGTACATATTCTATTTAGAACTCAAGTTTAGCAATATTTTTAGCCAGCAAGCTTGTCAATCTGATAGGTTTTTTTGATTTAATAGGTAAATCAGACCTTTATAAGCTATGTACAATTTAAATTTTATCCCTATGCTATAGCATAGTTTCTACTCTAGTAAGCATCTCAATTTTGTACATAAAGTAGTTGTGCTAGACAGAGTTGAGTTTTGCTAAAAAAAAAGCAGCTATACTAACTGTTTTCCAGTCCACTCCTTGATTAATTACTCTTGCAATGCCAGTGCCACAACTATCAGTCACTACATTCATAGGCTCAGCCTTTGGGCTATAAATCAATGGCTTCTTATAATAATTTTAGCACTTGCTAGCTAGATGCTTAATATCTTTAAATGCACATTGATGAGTATACTTCCATTAAAAAGGCACAGTATCTCCTATAAGTTCATGCAGTATTCCTATTAGGGAACCAGTCTTTTAAAAGTCCCTTACCTCATGTTTCCTTCCAATTTTCAGGCCTTCTTACTTTAATTTATTTACCTTCTATTGCCTTCATCAAATTCCTCACTGGCTGAACTATGAAAATAAACTTCCTTATTGGTTTGGAGCCTTTGCCAAACTTTAAAAAATGAATTATTTTTGACAAGAGCACTATTAGAGCCCTCATCAAAAGTAATCTAACTCACATGGCTTTATAACTTGGTAGCTATATAACTTGTAATATAACTATAACTGTGACATCACATATACCAGTCATGTGACTCAGCCTCAGAATATTTTCTATTAATAGGCAGAGTAAATTTTTAAACTTATTCTCTTTAGATTTTTCTTTGCTAGATTAGCATTTTATTATTTATACCTATATTATCTTTATTAATACATTTTTAAATCTCTTTCTGCTAGCTGTGTAACTGAGCCACAGCCTCCAGAGGTTGCCCTTACAATTTCTATGGATATTTTAATATGGTCTAGTTATAGCATTATTGCAAACAATGTGCAGAACTCTAATTAAGCCATCACTGTAAAGGCAACTTCTAAAGGCTGTAGCTCAGTCACATAGCTGACAGATGGAAATTCAAAGTTGTATTAATAAAGATAAAATAGGTACAAATAATAAAGTGCTAACCTAGCAGAGGAAAATCCAAAGAGAATAAGTCTAAAGAGTCACTCTGCTCATTAATAAAAAATATTCTGAGGTCAAGTCACATGACTGTTACATGTGACATCATGCTATGAAGTCATGGTGTGACATTGTCATGCCAATGTTATGCTATATGACTGATGTCATAGTTATAGTCACATCATGTCACAGTGGAAATTGAATCACTTTTTAATGAGGGCTTCATCAGAGCCCTCATTAAAAGTCATCCATTTTCCAAGGTCTGGCAGAAGCTCCCAATTAATGAGGAAGTTTGTTTCCACAGTCTAGCCAGTGAGGAGTTTGATGAAGATGCTTGAAGGTGGGTGAATTAAAGTGAAAAAGCCTGAAAATTAGAAGAAAACATGGAGTAAGGAACCTTTAAATGGGTGGTTCCCTAATAATCACCATTTAAAAAGTATAGTAGGCAGGTGGGACCTAGACTATCTTGTTAGCATTTATAGATGGTGCTATGATTTTCCTCATCAGATAAACTGGGTTTTGAGCTGCCTAATTTATCTTCCAAGTTTATAAGAAACTGCAAATAATTGTTATTATTTGATTTAGAATCACTCTCTAATTTTGTTTCACTATCTGGCCTATTGTCAGATAAATTGGACTTGTCTTTGCCCAAATATTCTAAAGCATATTCTAAGGTGCTTTTTTGGTAACCTATAAAATAGATTTAGTAGTGAATCTCTCAGAGTATCCTGCCTTTAAAAGTTCACTCAACTCATCTAATCCATCCTTATTGCTAATAACCTAGCTGATGAGATCAATTAGCCTATTTAACATTGGTATAGACTTCAAGTGCTCTTTTCTATCATAAGTCATGGCTTGTTTTTGATTGAGCTTTTCTAATTCTTTTAAAAGCCACTTTTTATTGCATTAATACTGCTCAATCTCTTTGCAAGAGGAGGGTGACTGCTCTAAGGCTACTTCATCTGACAACCTGCCTCTTGAGCCCAACTTGCTCTTGTTTTCCTTCTCTATTAGATTAACCAAGTCTTTATTCTTTTTTATTAATGGCTTATTTCTAGGTATTCAGTGAAGGTTGCCTTGTAACTCAATTGATGGATATTATATTGCCAGTTTGGGCTCCTCTTTTAGTAGATCCACTTTGATTGCCTTCTAAAGATATATTTCCTTTTTTTTTCGATCTTCTTCTTCTAAGCTATAATTGTTGATAGGATTCCTGGATTCTCTAGCACCATTCTTTTTCTGATAGTTGCACCTATTGCAGATGCAATTAATTCTTTAATTATATTTTTTATGCTTGTCATTTATTATAGACTGGTATATAAAGTTTACAGTTCTTTTTTGATTTACAGTTGATTCCAAATTATTGATTGTGTGGTTCCTGCTTTTAGCAGCTCAGGCCCAGCTTTGTTTCTAGCTATACAGCAGTTTACACTGCATGTTGCCTCATATATTCCAGTTTTCTATGCAGTAGAGAATTTACAATCTGTCAGGGGACTCCTTATTTCTTCCTTTCCTCACTCCTTATCTCTTCACTCTCCCTTCATTTATTCTCTTATTCTTCTGACATTATTTTATTTTACTGTTTCTATTCTTTCAACACTATCTGTTAGTACTACTCTCAGCCCTTGAAATGCTTTGGTTCTTTAGCTACCATTCAGACAAGTGTGGGCCCTTCAGCACCGCTTCCAGGCTGCTTATATAAGCCGGAGTTTGCCTTTCTGACTTCTAAAGTCCGGAGTTTTCCTGCCTTGTTTGCACAGTTGTTTGGTTAGTCAATTTTTGAGTTTTTAAGGTTTTGTTGTACTATACAGTTGTTTCCCATGCTTTAGAAGCCCCAGAAGCATCCAACCTGGCATAGGGAATCCCTAGACTTGTTCTCTTTGGATCTACCTCTGCCAGGTGAGTAGTTATTATGATATTATTAGTACATACTCTAATATACTTTGGATCTCCCTCTGCCAGCTGTGTGACTGAGTCACAGCCTCTAGAGGTTGCCCTTACAGCAGAACAAGTCTTTACATTTTGGTCTGGGAGCCCCCTTCAGCCTGATTGAGCACCCTTTTGCCCTTTAGGTCCCTCTTCCACTGGATTATTCTCTGCCCCTCTGTTGCTTCTATGACTCAACCAGCCTCCTCAGATACTCCTCTGGATGCTTCTGCCCTTCAGGATGATGCCTGGGGTCACTTGCTTGCTCTGGAGACTCAGGTGCAGACTACTCAAGCTTCCCTCACTCTCCACACCACTGAACTTGCTGGATTATGTCCTCCAGTTAGGGCTGACACACCCCTAGTCCCTTGCTTTGGGGCCTTCCCCCCAGTTCATGCCAATATTCCTCACTCAGCACTCCCAGATGCATTTAATAGTGATTGAGCAATAGGTGAGCATTTCTTGCAATCCTGCATCACCTATATTCAGCTCAGTGGTGAGGCCTTCCCATCTGATGCTCTCAAGATTGCTTGGGTTCTTTCTTACATGAAGTCTGGGTGAGCTTCAATATATATGCTATGAGTCTTTTGATATACTAGAGGAGTGGAAAGTTTTAGAAGTTGGAAACAGTTTGAGAAGGAGTTTCAGACAGAGTTCTTCTCCTTAGACCCTGCTAAGGTAGCAGCCCTCACTCTCTGAGATCCTCATCAATATGGGCAAAGCAAGCAGACCCTAGATGAGTACATTGACTCCTTTAGAGCTCTTGCTAAATAGGCATGCTATCCAGATGGTCTTCAGCTCTGTCTCACTTTCTGAGATGGCCTCCTTCCCTCTTTCATGGACCAGATTGACAGCATGGCTGAGAGACAACTTGATGACATAAGTATTGAGACTTGGTATTAAGTAGCATGAGATCAGTGCAACTCATAGAGTTATGATGTAAGCTCCACTGTAGAACTGCCCCTTGCCCCACCTCACAGGCATCTTTTTCTGCTTGTCATTCCATCCAGCCCTCCTTTCCATTTCATGCTCCATCCCTGGCTTAGATATTTGCTGCATGTCTCCTCCCTCCCTCTTGGGGTACTTATAAACATTGATGCCTCTCATCAATGTTTCTCTCTTCCTCTCCTCTGCTGTTACTGTGGGAAGCCTGGTCACTTCACTCAATATTGTCCCCAGGGGTTGGAAGTATGCTATCTCTTGGCTTTAGAGCAGGAAGAGCTCCTTCTCCAACTCCTTGCTGCCTGAAACATTTGAGGAAACCCCTCCCTAGATGTATAGACTGAAATAAAACCTTTGGATGAGTTTGTGGGTCCTGTGGAAGCTGTAGCAGAACCATTGGATGAGTCCATTAATTCTGCAGAGGAGGGTTTTCAATAGAGCAATAGATAAGTTGTATGCCTCTGCTGCCTAGTGCTAATTAGTTTACATGTCTATCAGTAGAATCTTCTAATGTATTGCTCCCTGTTCCTGATTCTCTGACTGAAACTGTAAGCACCTCCTTCAATGTACAGAATATCCCTTTGGTCCAAGCCTCAGCTAAGACCTCCTTTCCTCCTTCTCCTGTCCAACAACTATGTGTCCCAGCTTGGGAACAATGTCTTCCTTGTCACTATGTTGTTGCCTCCTCTCCTCCTACTGAGCCTCATCAGTGGACTAGATATGCAGACTGTCTGTAGCCAACTGCACAAAGTTTATTAAAACCAAGGGAGTAACTATTGCCCCACAAAGGGTTTGAAGCTTCTGTAGCTTGCTTTTCTCCACTAGATAGACCTTTTCAGAGGGCCCCTTCAACTATGCATACTGCTTTGGCCCCACATTACTTAACCTCTTTGCCTTCTTACCTGCAGCCACCTTAGTAGCATCCCAGGCAGCATTGAAGCTAGCCTTCTGCATGGCACCTCCCAGATGCACACAAAATTGGGCTTTGTGCCCAGCATATAGGCATCTGTGTGTGAGGCAGGTGGTGCAACATTTGAAGTTAGCAGGATGGTTGTAACTGGGGAGGTGGGGTCTTTGTAGTTAGAAGTGTTTCTTGGAGGTAGTGGCAAGTATGGTGTCTGCTAGTGTGTTGCCCACTGATTTTAGGGCATTTAGGTTCTGTATGGTTTTGAAAAGCTTGCAAATATTATCCAACTTATATAGATTGACTTTAGTCATATTGGCAAGGCTACAAGAGACTTGAGCTTGTATTGGCTTGTACTAAGGGCTATTCAGGCTATTCAAGATTTGAACAAGTCCTCATCAAGGGCTTAGATAGCAAATATCCAGTTCACAATGTCACAAGTACATCTGGCTGTCTCAGGTAGAAGTTTGCTGGGCAAGCATTGGATCCTCAAGACTTTCTGGATCAGGGCCACCATCTGGATGGGTTCCTTGCTTTCTGCATGAGTTTTAACAATGTTAAAGAGTCCTGCTGCAGTCTTAGCATCATCTAGTCCCTTGTACTCTGATTCCTCAAGTGCAAGAAGACAACTACATGAGTGAGGTCATTATTTGCCACCCAATTTTGGTACATGACTAGCTCATCCTTAGCACTTAGTGGAGAGATAAGGGGATTGAAGACATAGGGTTTGAGCCCAAGCAGGAAGAGGTGAATTTTCAGGGCTGTGGTCCAGTAGGCAAGGCTAGTGGTGGATGAGTTCCAGCTAAACTTCTTCTATTTCCATTTAGTGCCACAAATGGATATGGCTTGTACAGATGGGGCAGCAGTGTCACTGGGATTGGAAAGCATTCTATGGATAGTAGTGCAGGCAGGCAGGTGAGCAAGTTATTGAATAAATCAAGGCAGAACAGGGGAGGCACCCTTCTAGATTGTATGCTGGATAGAGATCTTAGCAAAGTAGACAAAGGACAAAAGGGCAACCCTGTATGGGAGCTCTGGTGTGATTGGCAAGTGTGATGACAAGAGAGATGAGAGATTCCAATGAGCAATCAATACTGTGTCATTTTGCTCAAGGTAGGCTCATAATCTGTTAGAATCTATGCAGTCTTACTTGTGATTCCAGGGAATCTAGTAAGTAATACATAAGTCAAGTCCTTAGTGCATGTAAATGAACTCTATTGGTAGATACTTAGTAAGTAACATATAAGTCAAGTCTAGGTATCTTTTGGTCAGTATGAATATAACTGTTGTAATCTAAGTGGACATACTCTCAGTGTGTGTCAATGAACTGAGGGTAGTGCATATTGTAGATGGCTATTATATGTAGGTAGGTCAGAACAAAGCAGAGTGATGACATAAAGGAGGTCATAGTACAAAGGGGTAAAGCATTAGTGGCTAGTAGCCAGTGGCCAGTTGTGTCTGTGGTATTTGTTACAGTATCACACTCCAACAGGGTTATCATGTAAAAGAGTTGAGCTGGAGTTCAAATTTGAATGTTCTTGCAATTTGGATAGAATAGGATGAAGGAGATGTTAATAGGTTTCTACTTTCCAACAAGTGATCTTGTTAGAAATCTGACCATGTAATGAATAGATGCACCTAAGATCAGATATATAAGTCAATCCTCAGTCTTTCTATAATTGACTGTTTTTGCACTGTACCTAAGATCAGATGTATAAATCAGTTTACATGTACAGTGAGTTATAGGTAATAATTCAGATGTTTATAGGTACTCACCCTCAGTCTTTCTATAATCAACTGAGAGTGCTGTCTACATTTTTTATATGAGATATGAACAATGTGCTTTAGCTCTGGTGGCCAGACAAAGCAAGCATGATTAGTGTGACAGGTTTGTATAACCACAGCATGATGTTATAGTGAGGTCACAAGAGGATTAGAGTCTTAATGCAATATAGAATGGGTGTAAGCTCTGGTATTCAAAAGAACTAACTACTAGACTAGAGGATAGTGGGTTTATATAGGTGTAGCTGACTAATATATCAGAGATTAAAGAACTGGTTTATGGGCAGGTACTCAGGAGTAGTTTGGTAATTAGAAAGGAGTCTGAAAAAAGAAGGTTACTTGGTTGCAGTCACTACATACACCCTCCAGGCATCTGGAGGGTACTGATGGACACCTCAAAAGAGTGTAATTAGTTGAATGAGGGTAAAATAGAGCTTTTCAAAGAAAGGGTATCTTCTTGGTACTAAATGCTCAAGAGGTGGGTTAGAAATAGGATCAAGAATGAGGGTGGAAATGTAGGGATTTAAATTTGCACATAACAGAATTGAGTATTTGAACTGAAATTTGCATGGAATACAAGATTAGTGAGGGGGAGAAAAGTGAGTCTAAGTGACTGGATGTTCTTCACCCATTGATTTGTCCTCTCCATAGGGTTTATTATCATAGCCATTGGCATCCTGATTGGAGAGTGGCAGAGCCTCTTTAATCTTCTGGCAATGATAAGACCCTTGCACTTGATATTCTGGGGCATCCTTCCTATGTTTAGGAAGAATGGTGTATATCCTGTAGTATTTAACCTTGCTGAGTTAATAGCAAATTCAATTGCAGGCAGTTTAGATACTCAGTCTCTATGAGCCAAGCCTATACATATCTACAGCATCTGGGTAACAGTCCTATTTGCACATTCAGTTGCCCCATCAGTTTCAGAATGGTAAGCCATTGATATTTTTAGTTGAGTGCTTATTAGTGAGTTAAGGTGTGTCCAGAAAATACTTGTGAACCATGAGTTTTAATCACTGACTATGGCTTTTGATAGTCCATGGGGTTTGTATACTTCTGCAAATACTAGCTCAGCAACATTTCTGGCAGTATAGGAGGCTTTACTAGGGATAAGGTGCACCATACTAGTGAGTAGGTCTATTATCACAGTTATTTAGTTATATATTGTATTATAATCTTTTGATTCAGGAAATGGTCCTATAAAGTCAATTCCAATAACCTCCCATAGTTGAATAGGTACTTGTAGCAGATTCAGTAACCCATAAAGCTATTGGTTTGATGATTTATTTTGATAGCATACAATGCATGATTCACAATATGCATGGACATCACTGCTCATACTTTTCCACCAAGCATGATCCCTTAGGTAAGTTAGCGTTTTTTAGGCTCCAAAATGTGCTAATAGAGTATATACTTTTGATATTAGGATTTCTTGTATGCTGCATCCCAAAATGATAGTCACTGGAATGCATAGAGCTTGTGTATCATTCTTTTGGATGTATAGCAAGTTATCTGATGTGAGTTTGAAGTTCTTATATTCTTTCAGGTTCTTTACAATACATTCAAATTTGGAGTCATCTGAGTACTTATTTCATATACTTGCCAGCAAGTCCACTGGTTCATGCCCTTTGGCCATCACTTCCTTGAGTAAGACTGGTTTTAATAGTTCAATTAATTCAGAAATGTGCTGTGACTTATTGGCTAAGTCATTGTTTTGTATGTCTCCTAAATTAGATTCAGAGTTTCTAACATGGCATGCTGATATGCAGATTGTGAGTTTCTCTATACTCCTGCCCTCCTTTTGCTGCTGAGGGCCTTTTAGCATGAAACCTTGTAATGCTTGTGCTGCAAACTCTTTGGCTATTTTCAGCCTCCCTGTGCTGGTGAGTGGTATTTCTTTATACTTATACCACCTTTTTTGATGATTTGTAACTGGGTCCTTAGTTGCTTGACTATCACCATAATTAATTGTGATCAGTGTCCCTGTTTGCACTTCTACTAGTGCCTGGTATCCACTGCTAGCCATTCCCTAGTTCTTTTCCCTGTTGCAGATGTCTTCAGTGACATTGGCAGTTGTTTCCTCATTGAGGCTCTTGCCCTCCTTTCCAACAAGCAGAGGCATGGATATGAGATGGTTTTCAAGCATGTCATTGTTGATGACATCATGGTACATGTACTCACTCTTGCCATGGACTGTTCCAGGCTCATTATAGGAGTAGATGTGTGATAATGCATTTGACAAAATGTTCTCCATGTTAGAAACATATATTCTATTTATTGGGCCTGATGCCCAGACAGGTTCTTTTTTTCCAATAAAGTTACTAACTCCTTATGGTCAGTGTACCAAATCAATTTTGTACCTTGTAAAATGTTGCAATAGCACAACATAGTTTTTACATCAGCCAACATCTCAATTTTATGCACAGGATAGTTTTGTTGAGCTGAATTGAGCTTTGCAAAATAGAAGGCAGCAATTTGAGCATCTTGCCAGTCTTTTCCTTAGCTGACAATTCCTGCAATTCCAGTGATGCAGCCATCTGTTACCATATTGATTGGTGATGCTGATTTATCATAGTTTAGGGGTTTTTAGTAATGCATGTAATATTGTGAGGCATGGAGTTCTACCTCCTTAAATGCATGTTAGTGAGTGTATTCCCATCAAAATGGTATAGTCTCTCCTATTAGCTGGTGCAGAATGCCCATTGGAATTCTAACACAATCTATGTCATTTATTAAGTATCCTGCAGCCCCTAAGAAACCTTGGAATAGGTCTTAGTTGGTTGAGGTTTTCCATTTGGCAAGTGCATCAACCTTATCAAGATCCATGTGGATTCCCTTATTGTCTATTATTTGGCCCAGTACTTTCAGTTCTAGGCATAGAAATTAAAGCTTGTCTTGCCCAAGATAGAGCTTTTTACATTGTAAAATGTCTACTACTAATTTCATATGCTTTATATGTTCTTCTAGTATATCAGAGTAGATTATTATGTCATCTAAATACACATCTAGAAATTGGCCAATATAGGCTGAGAAAATGTGATTCATTAAGGTTTGATATATGGCAGACACATTACAGTCTCCTTATTGAACTACATTGCTAATCATATTTTTATCTGGTGTTGTAACAGCAGAGCACTCTACATGCTCAGGTATTATGCAGATCTGCTCATATGCATCCTTTCTATCCAGAACTGACTGGTATTTTCCTTGAGCTGCCTGTCATAGAATGCCATCAATGTCTGGCAGTGAAGAGGATTGTTTTACAGTATTTGCATTGTGGAATCATAGGTCAAATACTGTTCAGAGGCATATGGACTCCCCAGGTTTACCTGGTTTTAGTATTAGCATCATTGGTACAGTATTGCCATTACTAGTTACTTGCCATATTGCCTGCTTTTGATGTAAGCATTGTGTTTTTTGGTTCACTGGGTTTGCATGGCCTCAGAGCATCAAGATGAGTGCCATGGATAGATTCTGTAAAGATTAATCAGGTTTATTTCATGATTTATAGCATGAAGAGGGAGAAAAGAGGTTTCACTTGCTAATTTGTAGATAGGTAGTGCATATTGCCTTAGTTCTTCATATACATGCTCCAACTTCCCTTAATATAATTCCATTGACCAAGAGGCCAGTTGTGTTATTCCTCCTCTAGTTAAGAGTAATATAGTGTCAGATCCCACAATAATTCTGGCAGAGTTGATTCCAAATAATATTCTATATTGGAACAACCATAGGATCTCAAGAATAAGGTCATAGCCTGAGAGGTTAATTACATCAAAGTATCTAATCTCCAAAATTGACTGATATTCAAATTTAGCTGTTGCACCAAAATTGATTTGGAACTTTGAGTTCTAGACAGCCAATTGTACTGGAATGGGGAAATTGAATTCCTTCTTTTGAATCCTCAGCTGCTGTACCAGTGCATTTGAGATGAAGTCACTTAGAAATCCCAAATCCACCAATGCACAGGCAGGTTTCCTGTTAATTTTCATGACAATAACTAAGAGTTTAGGGACTTTTTGAGATGGGTCCTTGGCACTAGCAGCATTGCATTGGATTGAGGAATAATTACCCATGGGAATCTGCTGACTAAACAGTTCCATTGTGATGGAATGCTGGTTATTTCTCTGGGCAGATTCTTTTACCTCTCCTTTGACATTGTCAGTTTTAAATAAGTACTTTAAGTTAATCACTTCATTGAAGAAGCATCTGAGGCAATCAGGCATACTAGACTTATCAAAGTCATTGGCTCCTTCTGCAGCATTCAACTTCTTCTAATACTAGAATACTAAATTGAATTTGGGATTCTTTATGTAGCATGTCTCAATTAGAGTTCTAAACCCCAGATATTGGTTATGGATATTATAATACTCATCATCCTGTATCACTTTGAATCAATGGTACCTCTGTACCTAATTTGGATGGTCTTGGGAATATGGGATCTCTGACATGAATACTTGATAGGCATTCCAACAATTAGAATTCACAATCAGGCACATTTGGTATGAGGATCTCTTAGTGATGGGTGCACTAGTTTGTAGATATCATAAATTAGCATACTATTCACTAAGGAGAAAGTTGACATTTTTTACCCATCAATGATCAATACTCATGAAAGTATCTCAGACTTGGTCATAGATCAAGTTTCTTCCTCATCTACCACATAAGCAAGGAAATGGTGGCTCTTAAACTCAAGCACATTGATAAGGTCTCCTAGATAAGGTTGGAGGCTCTCCAGCAGGTCTTCAACCTTTCAGGCCACTATGTATCCAAGACAGCATTGGGGGCCCTTCTCTATTTCTATTAGAAGGATCTTTTCCTCCACATCTTCAACACTTACTGAGTAAACAGACTCAAAGTCCATGGGTGGAAATAACAAGGTCTCCTTCTCTTCTCCTTTGTCTTCAGAGCCATCCCCAACTGGGTAGAGGGATTGAACTACCTCATTTTTACTATTATTATTGCTAGTTCTCCTATACTCACTGTCAGAATCTGATACTGACTAAAGATTAGGGATTATATCCCCATCACTATTATACTCCTTGCCATCAAAAGGTTTCCAAAGTGAGTAGTCAATGGAATCATATTTCCCTCTGATCTTAATCATACCAATTGATAGGGAAGTAGTAGTTTTGCCTAAACTGGCAACTCATAGCTGCTCAGCCTGCTCATAATTCATGCTCTGCTTAAAGCAGATGCTATTTGTACTCAGCCCAGGGGGCCTGTTGCTGCTGAAGGTTTGTCTGGACTTGTTAGAGCAGTTCTGAGAAAAGTGTCCATCTCTTTTACAAATAAAGCATTTGCTAGCAGCCTTCAATTCCTCTTTTTTCTCCTTGCTAAGAAGTTGTGGATTAGCATTTTGCCTCTTATTCATGGGAGGGCCTTTCTTATTAGCTAGCAGCTGTGACCTGCTATAATTGTTGCAGCCATATAGTGTATTACCTGAGTGGAAACCAGCTTTATAACCCATGTTCAGGTTTGAGTGCTTGTACAGTGGAGAGAGCTTGTTTTCTTCTATGATGCATATTCTCACCTTGTTCTAAGTTTGATTTGAGGCCCTGTTGGGATGACTATTAGCCAGGGGGTTCTTGTATATGTCTACATTCTCCACCATTTCCTGATACTCAGCCTCCCAAATTATAGTCTTCTACAAGGTGTACTTGGTATTCAAATGCTTTTAAAGCAGGGCTTTTTGGAGGGATGTGTGGAACTCATTGAATAGTTTTACAACTTTGGCTCATTTACTATTAGTGCCCACAATGGTGAATAGTTCATTGAGATTAGTGACATAATCACATACTGAGTAGTTTCCTTGCACAAAGTTATGCAACTTAGTACATTGCTGATTTTAAAAGTTTATTGAAAAACAGTAATTAAACAATTCCATAAAGAACTTTTGTAGCCCCCATTTCTTGGGATTTAGAGATACTCACTGGGTATAGAAGATGTAAGCCTTGCCAGTCAGAAACTTAGATAGCACCATGACTTGCCGGTGGCATTCTACATATCTGTATTTAATGTATACAATTCCATGAGTGAGGAACTTATAAAATGCACAGAGGTTAATCTGTTCCCTGTACTTCTCCAGGAGTGTAAGCTTTATAAGGGTAGTCCTTAGCTTATGCCTGCTATAGTGTCTGGAGTGATGGCACTATCTGGTTTTAAATTGGTGGCCTATATCAGATGACAAATTACTACTGGAGCTGTTATCTTTGGAACTTGAGTCAGATGGCTCAGAGTCCAAATCCCAGTCTAATGACAAGCCAGATGAATCATCCAGGGTGTAAGAGTGGCATCTGTTAAGTTGGTCAAGTGCTTGTCCCAATGCACTGTTTAGTGTAATTTGGGTAATTAGCTTGGTGTGTGCCAAGGAGTCAGCCTTACCCTTAATTTTGTAGGTGGTGGGCCTATACTTTCCTTTCTTAGCAGACCCTTTGGCCACTTTACAAATGAGGTTTTCCAATTCTTCTGATAAGGGCAAGAACTCTACATGGTCCTTTCTGTTAATCTAGGAAGAAGATTTCTTCTGGTGACAGTCTAATGCCCTGGCTAGTGCCTTTTGGTTGCACAAGTATTTACACAGTTCTTCTTGAGATATTGTCTCTGTCTTGAGTTCTAGATTCTCTGTGTCATCTGGTGCTCCAATTTCTTTAGGCACTTCAAGTATATTCTCAAAATCATCATCCTTTTGGTTGTACTAATCTCTGGAACTCTCATAAGCTCATTAATTCAGATTATATTTGTCCATTATCTCTTGCTGGACTTGGGAGTTTGTTTTAACCTCATATAAGCAAAGGTTCCCCCAATTTGTTGAGTCTATAACCTTTTCTTTGTGTTGGTGGGATTTTTCCCATTGTTCTGGAAAGTGCACTCTTTTCATCTGCCTATTAATCTATTCATGCTATTCATCAGTCATACTCCTTTGGGCTTCTATAAAAGCATCCTCCCAAGGCAGCTTGATAGTCTCATTGGGGATTGTATTCAACATATTAGTCTCTCAGTCTCACTATCTACTATAGATAGTTGAGGGAGGTAGTTATGGTGGTTGTTACTATTGGACTCATAACTAGGGAAATTGGGGTCTATCTCATTATTTGCCCTGGGGTTGATGTCTCTGCCCATTCCTGACTCAGCAGTGCCCCTGCCCTAGTTCAATGGTCATCACAGCAGTATTAGTGCTCACCTGATGCTCAAAGTGTGGCTGTGGGCCAGCACCTTTAATACACACATTATTTGTTCCTACCAGGGCCCTGGGGTGTGGCAGAGGTCCAGTGTTGCAGATAGTCATGGAACTCAATCAATAGGCTGAGGGTCTTCCTGCAGGCTAGTTGTTTTATAGAGTATATCTAGTAGCCATATTGTTAATAATGGTTTAGGGTTTTAGTGACTCACAGTTATAGTTGCCCTTGAGTGATCAGACCAAGGTTTGCCAATAGATAGTGAGTTGGGTAGTATTGAAGGGTGGTGAACTAGAGCTTTGTCACATTCAAAATATATAACTACAGCATAATGTTACAGTGAGGTCACAAGAGGATTAGAGTCTTAATACAATACAGAATGGGTGTAAGCTCTAGTATTCAAAAGAACTAACTACTAGACTAGAGGATAGTGGTTTATATAGGTGTAGCCAATTAATATATTAGAGATCAAAGGACTAGTCTGTGGGCAGGTACTCAAGAGTAGTTTGGTAATTAAAAAGGAGTCCAAGAAAAGAGGGTTACTTGATTGCAGTTGCTACAGTTTGACAGTGGTCAGTATATGTATGGTGATTGGATGACTTAGTTTCAACAGATCTGTGTGCTAATATCTTGAAGTCCAATTCTGGACTATGGGCAATTATTACTGGTGTGTTTTCTATTATACTATCTGGCTGGAAGCTTAGCATTTATTCCAGGTATTTAAACAAGAGATTGAAGCTCCCACTATCAATAAGTAGTTCACCTCAGTCTCATAGCATCTGAAACAAGCTCTGCACATCATGCTAACTACAAAAAGTAACACCTGCTCTACTCAAGTGATAGAGCCCTAACATTGTCCTAGCTGCCTTTATTCAACAAATGTATACATGGGATACTTTTTTATTACCCTCTGAGCCCCCAATAGATATTCCAGTGCAGTTGCCATTTTTAATGGGAGTAAGCACCATCTTGCTATCTTTGAACATTCTACTAACTAGCTTTATAGCTAAAATTCTACTAATACCCTTTCAGATCTAAAATGTCCTGCTTTCAATGTCTTTTGCCCAAATTGCACTTTCCTCATCTCATCATTCACCAATACACATAAACTTCTTGTCTACATCTGACACACTTACTATCCTATAGAAAAATGGTTTTGTGGAGCTGTGGGCACTTCATATGCACTTGCAAGGTGGTCACAGCAAAGCCATGGATCCCTCACTCATGTGGTCAGAATCACTTGATGGTGTTAAGAATGCATCATTAGTTTTAAATACATTTCAAAAAGAATAGCAACTCACTCTGAAATTTACATTTCCTCAATTGCTAATATATCTGTAGAAAGACTAAAATGTCCATAATCATGAGTTCAAAGTAAATAAATAAACTGAAAATCAAATAATAATTATCATGCAACTATACACCTTGAGCAAGCACTCAAGATAGACTACTGCCAAGAATAAATTAATGATGATTGTAATAGCATCAGAATGAACTAGATTCAAAGACACCAACAAGACTAAGGAAACACCACAGAAAATGCACATAGATGACAAGTTGGATATGCAAATGCATACAATGAAGGAGGCTGAAGCAATTGTATTATATCATCTAGGAAATTTGGGAAGAGTAGTCTAGCACTTCTTAGACCACTACACATGTAGACAATATGCAAGAGAAATAGCATATAAAATAGTGATGTGAAATTAGATTATTTTGATTAGTCTGAATAGAGGCAATTACACATAAACCAGCTTTGACTAAGTTTTGGGGCTAAATTACACTTCACAAAGTACTTTTATGAAATATATAGATGGATAATAGAGTTTATTGGTTTTTCAGTTAATGCAATCTCAGTCACACTAAAAAAAAGGTTCAACAAGCATATCAAACTATTGATCTGAAGTATACTACTGCCTTGGGCCTAAGATATTCACTTCCTGGGGATTCTGAGTACAGACAATTAGCAACTTACTGAATATCCCTCTATTTATGTTATTTCCCCTCCCTGTGATGTATAACATTTTCCAGCTATTCTGGGCTATTTTCTAGCTGTTGAGCCTCTATGTTCTGGTCCAAAGAGACTTGGTATAAATTTTCCTGACTAAAAGAGGATTCTCCAATGGTTTCTAGTGCTCTAATTCTGTAAATTATTAATATATCCCTCAATTCTTCTTCAATTGCCTCCAAATCTTTTTCATCAGATGTGAATTGATTAGACCTTTCCAGCAATACTAAATACAATAGGGTTTGGTAGTTTTTTTTGTTGAGATATAAGCATTTTACTAAAGCCTGCTTAATTTTCCTCAACAACTAAATTTAGCTTTTCCCATCAAATTGCTGATCCCTCTATCAGTTTGCTACAAAATGTCTTTGGACAACTTTCATTGTGTGCAGATTAATTAGGCAATCAAAACAATACCAAATATATAGGGATTCACATGTATTTCTGCTAAGATATACTTATTGTCAAGGTATAATGCTAAATTGATGGCCTTGCATAGCCACAATCCCATTTAGCTGCAGATTATCTTATCAGTTGATGCAATTATATCTCTGATGATGCCATCAGATCTCATCAAATCCCATCAGATCTGTAGTGATTGCCTTGATTTGTCATCAGTGCATTAACCAATAGCTCTGTCAAGAATGCTCAATGTTTACATAAGATAAATCACCTGATCTTCAGAACCATGATTATAGTCACATGATAGAATTGAGTGTGCATTGGATCAAAATACTAATAAGCTGATTTCTCAATATCTAAGCCACTGATAAGGCTAATCTAACCTGAGTTGGAGAGGGAATTTCAAGGTAGTTCTTGCTATATCATTTGCCTACAGTTTTCAGCAGAAGTTTGTGTTTATTCAGACTTTTTGATAATCAATAGCTTTGTTATATTTCACAGTTTGAGACTGATATATCAATAGCAAAAAAGTTCATGCCAGAGCTCATTGCACTCAATGAAAAATAATATCAGAATGAAAATGATAATTCCTCTCACTTACTCATAAGACTCAGCCCACCACTAACCAAAAATCCAATACAATGCTAACAAATCCTACCCTGCTCACCCTAAGACCTATATTATTTAGCATATTTTATTGTCATCTTGTGAGAGTACAAGTTGGACAAAACTTATTTAAACCTCCACAGACTTGTTAACCTAATTAATGACTGTCTAGCCTGTTTATATAATGCAAAGCACTTATGTGTAGCCTCAGCACATTATAACTACCACCAAAACCTAATTATCATACTAAGAAAAGACTAAAAAGGAAAAGAATTACAATATATGCAGCAAAGTTTATGAATATCTTTGGGGTGGCCAGCTTATACCATTAAAATGCTCATAGATGACAAATGATATCAAGTCAGAATCAATGGCATATAGTGATGAGGTAGTGCACCTGTCAATATATATGTATCTATTTAAAACAATTGTCAAAAAGCAATTGATAAAAAAAGGAGATTTAGCAAAACTCTTAAATTACTATGCAGTTGCTATATAATGCTAAGCATGATGATACTCTAGCAAAGCACTTTAAAGCTACTGTAACTAATATAATAAGTAGTTAAGTGCTACAACTTGAGAGAAGTCTGGATAGGTTCTTAGTAGACCTTTTTAGTTTGATGCAGTGATATCAGTGATAATGGT
The DNA here is from genome assembly GCA_003313675.1 of Termitomyces heimii. Taxonomy (NCBI): domain Eukaryota; kingdom Fungi; phylum Basidiomycota; class Agaricomycetes; order Agaricales; family Lyophyllaceae; genus Termitomyces; species Termitomyces heimii. The sequence goes on from QLON01001050.1 coordinate 23,507, forward strand.
TGATGGTGGTGGTGGTGCATTCATTAGTAGTGGAGGCAAAGGGTGGGCTTGGCATATGGAGATGCCTTTTTACATCTCAGTGATATTAAATAGTGCATATGTATCAAATGCTATATCTAATGCAGTAGGAGGTTGGATATTTAATGCTGCTCAGGTAAGTTGCTAGGTTGGTAGAGATTCTAATGGCTTGTTAGCAAAGTTAATATATAGAAGGTGCAAAATGGTGAGACCTGTACTTGGTCTCTATAAGTGTAATTAAGAATAGAAGTGTAAAACATAATTGTTGGCAATAAATATAAGCTGTGGGCAAAAGGTATAAAACTACTTCTTTTGAGGTCTTTCCTTTATGTTTCCTTCCAATTTCAATGTCTTTTCACTCTAATTCATCTGCTTTCTACTATTTTTATCAAATTCCTCACTGGCTGGACTATGAAAACAAACTTTTAAATTCAATAGTGTGTAGATCACTTTTAATAAAGGCTTTATCAAAGCTTTCATAAAAAGTAATTCAATTCACATGGCCCCATAACCTAAGGATCATGTGACTCATAACATGACCATGACTATGACATTAGTCACATCAGTCATGATATAGTATAACAATTATGTGACTTGACCTCAGAATATTTTTTATTAATGAGCAGAGTAGCTCTTTAAACTTGTCCTCTTTAAATTTCTCTCTGCCAGGTTAGCACTTATTATTTGTATCTATATTACCTTTATTAATACAACTTTGAATTTCCTTCTGCCAGCTGTGTAATTAAGCCACAGCCTTTAGAGGTTGCCCTTACAATTGCAAAGAATATAGATCAAGTAGATGAGAAAGTACTAAGTAGATTATTATAAAGTATGATGAGTAATAACCTTGGATCATCTTAATACTGCATTGAGCCCTGAAGTCCATAGGTATCCTCTACTAGCTACTTACATACTGTGTTATTATATTACAAATTTACTTGCAATTACTATTATAGGTTAGTACTCCATTATTATATTTAACAACTATATAAATTGCTAGTCTATCATTTCCAAATTTTCTGGTTGCTAAGTCCCAAAACTAACAGTACCTGTTTAGTACCCTTTCAAGAATATATTTTTGATTCCTTCCAATTATTCTTCTTCTTTCTTTAACTCATATATTTTTTGCCATCTGATTAATTCCCATTTTTTTCTAGTTTAGTTTATGAAAACAAAGTTTTTCTTTCTCAAGTTAGCCATTGTTTCATGGTGTTAGAAGTTGCCTGCCTTTAATAGATTATGTATCACAAAAGGTAGTCCAAAAAGGTGATGTTAAAGACCTTATACTTGTTATGATGTTCTGCTTCTAAGTTTCTTTGTTCTTCATGTATAAGGGCAATCTCTGAAGGCTGTGGTTCAGTCACACAGCTGGCAGAAGAAGATCCAAAGATGCATTAATAAAGATAAAATAGGCACAAATAATAAGGTGCTAACTTAGCAGAGAGAGATCCAAAAAAAACAAGTCTAAAGATTTACTCTGCTTATCAATAAAAAATATTCCAAGGTTAAGTCATGTGACAGTCACATGTGATATCATGCCATGTGACTGATGTGGCTGATGTTTTAGTCATGATCATGGTCATAGTAATTCATTTCCCAGAGTCTGGCAAAGGCTCTCAACTAATAAAGAAGTTTGTTTTTACAATCTAGCTAGTGAGAAGTTTGACAAAGATGATAGAAGGTAAATGAATTAGGGTAAATAGGCCTGAAAATTAAAAGAAAACATGGGGTAAAGAACCTTCAAAAGGGTGGTTCTTTAATATCACCCCTCCTCTAAAGTGCATTGCCATAATGCACCAGATAGAAGAAATTGTAAAAAGCATGATCTACTGAAGTGAGCAAGTGCAGTCTATAAATAGCTTAAGGAGCATCAGGATGCCTTTGATAAAAGTCCTGGGCTAGACTATGTGCATAAACATTCTTCTATAGTTCCCAAGAAATATCTTCAATTCCATAGCCCTGTCACTTGACTTTGAATTGGAGCTTGTATTAAAAGAAGTGGCTGTCTAATATTGATATGTCAGTCTCAAACTGTGAAATATAACAAAGGTATTGATTGTCAAAAAGTCTGAATAAAAACAGACTTCTGCTGAAAACTATAGGCAAATGATATAGCCAGAACTACCTTAAAATTTTCTATCTAACTCAGATTAGATCAGCTTTATCAGTGGCTTAGATACTGAGATATCAGCTTATTAGTATTTTGATCCAATGTACACTCAATTCTATCATGTGACTATAATCATGTGGCTATGCTCAGGTTCTGAAGATCAGGTGATTTATCTTATGTAAACATTGAGCATTCTTGATAGAGCTATTGGTTAGTGCACTAATGACAAATCAAGGCAATCACTACAGATCTGATGGCATCATCAGAGATATAATTGCATCAACTGATAAGATAATCTGCAGCTAAATGGGGTTGTGGCTGTGCAAGGCTATCAAATTAGCATCACATCTTAATAATAAAATAGGCATATCTCAGTGAGAATAAATGTGAATCCTTATATATTGGGTATTGTTTTGATCACCTGATCAATCCACACATAATGAAACTTGTTCAAAGGCATTCTGTGGCAAACTGATAGAGGAATCAGTGATTTGATGGTAAAATTAAATTTATGTATTGAGAAAAATTGAGCAGGCATTAGTAAAATGCTTTATATCTTGATGGGAAGGCTACCAAACCCTATTGTGTTCAGTATTGCTAGAAAGGTCCAATCAATTTTCACCTGATGGAAGGGGTCCAGAGGCACTTGGGGAAAATTTGAGGGAAATATTAATAATTTACAGAATTAAAGGACCAAAAACATTGGAGGGATCAGCAATTTGATGGGAAAAGCTAAATTTAGTTATTGAGAAAAATTGAGCAGGTGTTGGTAAAATGCCTATATCTCAATGAGATGGCCACCAAGCTCTATTGTATCTGGTATTGCCAGAAAGGTCTGATTGATCCACACCTGATAAAAAAAGGTCCAGAGGCATCTGAAGAAGAATTGAAGGAGATATTAATGATTTATAGAATTGAAGCACTAAAAACATTGGAGAACCCTCTCTTGGCCAGGAAAATTTATACCAAGTCTCTTGGAACTAGAACATGGAGGCCCAATAGCCAGAAAATGACTCAGAATAACCAGAAAATGTCACATGTCACAGGGAGGGAAAATAATATAAATAGAGGAGAATTCTGTGACATTCAGCAGGTTGCTGATTGCCTGTGCTCAGAATATCCAGAGAGTGGATATCTTGAGCCCAAGGTAATAGTATACTTCAGGTCAATAGTTTGATATGATTTTTGGACCTACACTCCTTAACACCCTCTCACATGGAAACTGCTGCCTCTACCCCTTATTTCCACACCAGACTTGCTTTCTAAGATCCTTGCACACCTGATGCCCATGCAGGAGATAGATAATATACCAGAGATGCAATGCACAATTGGTCCTAAGCTCTTTAAGGTGCTTGTACAAATGGGCATGCATGAGAGCATCAGCTTGTATTTGGAAGAGAAGGCCAAGGTTGTGAGGAGGCAGTGAAGGGCATCAAATGTGAGTGGAGGTGAAGAGTGTGGGTATTCAAATGAGGTTTGGGAGATAGAAAGTGATAGAGGAAGCATGAGTAGGAGGTGCAGGTGTGAGGTGCCTGAGGTGTGCAAGGCTGCAGAAGACATTGCCAGAGAGAGCATGTTTGTAGAGCTTGGATGTCTTAAAGAATTAGAGGGATTTGTAAGCAGGAGCAGGCAGGGCAGGTCTAAAGAGCTCTGCTATTAACTACATGTGCTATAAAAAGCGACAACTTCAAGTCCTCATTTAAACAAGTGTTCTATTATCACAGAGCCTGGGCTAGCCATCAATTTGATATTTCTGATATAAAAAAGGTTGTAGGTGAAGATGAGATTACAGTTGACTGTTGGAAGAATGTGACAACAGAAGTCATGAATTAGGAAGTGAAGCATGTTGGCACATGTTGGAAGGTCATGTAATCTGTATGGGAATTGATGAATAACTGGAACCTGTGCTCTGTCACATGGTATTACACCCGCAACCTCCAACACCCCCCCTGGCCTTGCAGTACTCGTCATTCCACAAAAAGTCAAAGCGCCACAAATAACTTGTGATGTTATGGGTGTAGCAGTGCCTTTATCAAGAGGTCTACAGTGTACGTCAGATTGACTGCAAAGCCCTATTTATTCCTACATTCTGGCAATTGCTCTGTCAGACTCTAAATATTAAATTAGCACCTCTGAAGCAGTATCTTTGCATTTATATTAACTATCTCCAAAATAATTTGTGTGCTGGACTTTCTATCACAGAACTTACTTATAATAACATATTCTATTTAGCTATATGAGTCTTGCCCTTCTTTGCTAATAAGGACTACAACCTTTAACTTACTATCTTTCTATAAGATATTTCCTCTCATGCTACTCATCAAGTTACTTATGACTTGGCCCTATAGAACTACCTCTATATAGAGATCAAAACTACTAATTAAATCTATAGTAAATAGATTAACTCAAAATAAGAACTAACTTTAAATTAGCCCATTGGCATTTATATTTGGCTTAATCATTGAAACATTAAAACCTGATAATCTTTGCTAAAACTTGACTACAAATGCCTAAGACCTTTTTAAATGATAAAAAAAGTTTCTTTTCACATTTATCACTTTGACTTATTTTTAGGTGTAAAAGGTTTTTATCTTATCTTCTATATTTAGCTCTTTACTAAGCACAACCCTAATACTTTTCTAGGATGGCAGAGTAAGCTTCCTTCTTTTATAGAGGCAGCTAAAGAACTCCAATACAAAGTGAATAAAATTCTTAACTTTTGCCATTACTAAAGTCAGGTAATGTATTTAGTTAGATGAATAAGTTATAGTCTAAAAGATGATAATTAGAAGCCTCAAAATCCCCTTATAGGCACTCCTAACATTTTCTAGAAGTTTCACCAATACTTTTTAAAGAAGCTCAAGAATCTTAGAATTCTTTGAAGAAATGAAGAAAGTTATAAGCATTATCTGCATCTTTAAATTTAAACTTTCACTAGTTTCCTCTAAATGCTCTCACAAAACCAGGAAAAAATATATTAATTATTCATAAAAAAGAAAAAAAAAACAAACAAATAATAAAAAACAAGTTTCTACAGGACTGGCAACAATACAGGCCATCCACCACTTATTAAATATAACTTGAACTGGAAGCTTCCCCCTCTTGCAGCTTTATTTGGAATTTCCTCTCTAATTTCTCTAGTATGCTCTACTGTAAGGGCAACCTCTAGAGGCTGTGGCTTAGTCACACAGTTGGCAGAGGGAAATCCAAAGTGTATTAGAGTATGTACTAACAGTATCATAATAACTACTCACCTGGCAGAGGGAGATCCAAAGAGAACAAGTCTAGGAATTCCCTATGCCAGATTGGATGCTTCTG